>NJDC01021378.1:6828-25028 GCA_002245475.1 Calephelis virginiensis | reverse complement strand
TTCATATTTTTTTATTTACGCCACGGGAATCGATCCCGGGACCTCCAGAAATCAAATCCTACGCTAAACCGCTAGACCACAGAAGCGATAAACTTCTCAAAAATATTTTAAAATCAAACTAACTGTATCCAGTCAGATGTTTTCGAGTTAATCCAGATCAACGGACAGCGAGACATTATTATAACTTTTAATAATCGATTTAGATCGAACCCGGGACTTTCGAAAAGTCAATTCCGACGCTGTACCGCTAGATCAAAGAATATAAATAATAAAATAAAAAAAAAAATTGCATACTTTCAGGCTATTAATATTTTACTATTTTATAAGTCGCCTCTGTGGTCTAGCGGTCCGGGTGTTGGACTTGAATGCATGAGGTCCCGGGTTCGAATCCCGGGTCGGCCAACAAAAAGAAAATTGGATTTTTCGCGATAGGCTTGCCACCTATCACATTGTGGGACTTAGTGTCTTCGGCTAGTCGTGGGTGCCTTGGTTGTACCTCTGCCTATCTTTTCGGGGATATGGGCGTGAAGATACTATTTTATAATTTTGCCTAAACAATTTACAACACTGAGATGCACTTGAAATTAAAAAATATATTTGTTGCATTTTGGATTAGTTTACAAACAAAAAGTTGAGAACTAACAAATTTTTAATAAGAATTTGATGGTCATTTAAGATTATTTCCCCGATTTAGGGGAGATTTTCATATTCATTAAAAATATACTGCACCAATACCGTATTAAATTTACTTACAAATGTAGACATTTCTCCTAATTCATCCTAATCAACCCTTTCCTAATTAGACTTAAATAAGCATTTTCTCCAATTCACCCTAGCTACTGAACAAATATCAAGTTATATTACCAATTATTAACTAATCACGATAACCATAAATTGCTTGGGCAGTTAAGTTCTAGCCATGGGAATTCCAAAGATGTACGTTTATTACTTTGGTAAGTAATTAGTAAATAACTATAAGTTACTATGAGGACTGACCTACCTTCATTCACGTGGGAGTTAACATATGGTTTTACTACTTTATGTATTTAATCGGTGCCAACATTTGACGAAATAGGGATAAAGTTATAGATAAAAAATCGAAGGAAAAAGTTTTTTGTTGCCCTTTTATGATAAGATAGTGATAAGATAGCACGCGGCACACCCGATGGCAAGAGAAAACTGCTCTAAACACCGCATATGTTACAGGCGCGTTGCCGTTCTGTGTCCGGAGTATTAAACCAATTTTAAGAGGCTACCGGCTACCTTATCCTCTGGACCCGAGCATAACACTGTCATTATAGCATAGGCATAGGTAAAGCGGTCTATCCCTACCCAGACTTCCAGCACGTAATTATTGTGATATATCCCACGTGTTGGTCTTGTCGTACCAAAATAGACCATCTGCCCTCCTGACAGGCAGTTCATAAAAGGAGAGCACAGGCTTACCGTCACCAACACCGTGACATCTGACTAGGTGGAAGAGTTTCGCAGCGATTCGCCCGCATCGGAACCACCGCCTCATCTATTCCTGCCGTCGTCGTAACGTTGGCACTTGCCGTTGATGTACTCCAGTTCGGAGGATCGGGTATCTACTCGTAGTAAACTTTTGTTTGTTCAAAGCCTAACATGCTGGCCTGAGGTTGGCAACGCATCATTACCACCTTTGGCGTCTTTAGTCGGTGTGAATTTCTTACCGTTAGGAAATCCGTCTGCTTGTTTATCTTCTAATATCATTAGAACAACTATATGAATATTCTCATATGTTTATACTGTTTCATGGTAATATACTCATTAAATAGGAATTATTATACACACACACTCACGCATCTTCACGCCAAGTCCCTTATGAGGTAGGCAGAGAGTATCGAGTGCTAAGCCTCACGATCCTGACAAACCTGTCTGGCTTCCTTTACATTTATTACCCCTTTCATACAAACACTCCAGATTCGAAGAATTTTGACACCACCAGGAATCGTTATAAGTTTTTGGAACAAAGTTCCTTATTGCGCGTTGTGAAAGGAGGCTAGACAGAAAAAATCTTTCGAAAAGTTGTCACGACACTTTTTGCTATAGTAAGCTGTTGTAAGCTTTGCGGATTGCGCATGTTTGTTTTTTTTATTTCTGGATTTTTTTTTATATATTTTTTATATTTTTTTATATTTTTTTATTTTTTTTTCATGTTTGTCTGTCTCTCTCTATAAGAGAGATAGAGATAGAGATTACTAGAGATTGATGAAGATTGAGAGAGAGAGAGGGGGGGAGAGAGAATTTCGTTCCATCCGGGTGTCCCTTGACACCTTTCAAGTTTTTTTATTATACAAATAATTATAATGTCTATCTTCCCCCGATCGTTGAGTGGAATAGGTCATCTGTTTCTTTGCCAGGTACCTCATAAAAGACTAGAACAGATTAAATAGATCGCTGGTTGCCAAGGTTGTAGAGTAACTTGCCCAGATAGATATGCACCGCCTTACCTTCTTTTCCTGCTGCCATTGTGGCATAGTCATATTTAGGCCTGGAGAGTAGAGAAGCCTACAGGCTTTTATAATAGGCCTTAAACACAGGCCATAAGATAGCGACACGCACCTACAACATCTATGATGTCTTTAAGCCGCGGTTATCTATTACCGTCAGAACAGCTGTGTGTTTGTTCCTGGAACTGTGACATAAAAAAGACAGTATTAGCGCATTATCATTGCGCATATACAACTTAATATTGCAAGCATATTAAATCGTCGAAATATCTAAATATTGAAACAAAAAAAAATCTACACTCTCAACCAATCTTATCCATTTCCGTACTAAAATTCACTTAGATTGGTACAGCCGTTTTATATGTAACCATATTTTGTCGTTCATAACATTTGTCAGATATTATGTAATGGAGATAACCACCAAATGCGGATAACAGACTGTAGAATGATATGATATCCAGTGTTGTTTCTTAAAATGGAATGTATCAAATATATTTCTACAAGCAGATTGTAAGAGCGAACGTCGATTCGATTATCACTTGCACCGTGACTAATACTGGGTGTTAAACTTTTGTCATAGTTCGGACTGATAATATGGCGCTGTTCCAGTCTATGATAGGCTATGTAGTAAACTTTCTTAATCAAGATAACAAACCCCAGCCTCATATTGGCAAAGAACCATTAAATTAAGGAAATCCGTCTGCTTATTTCAAAATTAAACATTTTTAGACAGTTACATCTAATAGTAATTAACAAGATTTAAATTACTTTTATTTTTAATATTTATTTTACCCCGTATTAGTCCGGGCTCCTTTGTAGAATAGACCATCTGCCTTCCTTGCTAGGCAGCTCGTAAAAGGCGAGCATAGGCTCACTGTCACTAACACCGTGACATCTGACTAGGTGGTAGAGTTTAGCAGCAACTTGCCCGGATTGGTACCACCGCCTTACCTATTACTACCGCCATAACGTCATGACGTGTTCTGGTTCGGAGGGTAAGGTAGCCAGTAAACTTACTTTTGCTCGATACCTAACATCCTGGCCTTAGGTTGGCAACGCACCATTACCACCTTTGGTGTCTCTAGTCAGCGTGAATTTCTTTCCATCAGGAAATCCGTCTGCTTGTTTGCCTTCCAATATAAAAAAAAATGGTACGTTTTCATAAGGGACTTACTACATACAGAATAAACTCATTAAACCCAAATAAAAATTATTATTTTATTTACCTCATTATTCTTATGTTAATATCTTCTGTTACACAGAACACCGTCTAAAAATTTTCACGCCAAGGTTTTAAGTAATATCAATGTACCTTGTAAAACTCATAAAAAGTACAGTTGACAGTATTATTATTACGTCAGTGCTTTGTAAAAGCATATTACCAAAGCTATTTATATATTAATAAATATATAGTAATAAATAATTATTTTTTTTTATTTAATATTAAATTATAAGTCATACTTAAAGAATAAGGGATGATCATTTAAAAATATAATTATAGAAAAGTACATCAGTTGTCTATTTTGACAGTTATTAATTTCTGGGATAGTCAAGTTTTAACCATGGGGAATTGAGTGACAGCACAACCTCTAGATTAAAATTCCATTAAATAAACGAGCACAGTAATTAAATAAACTAGCCTACGCCCAGTGTTTATTACCATTGAGGTGTTCCATAGCTTGCTAATCGAATAATCTAAATATAAGTTGTAGAAATATGTCAAAAGAACGGTTTTTTTTCAAATTGAAGCACATATCGCTACAACGGTTTTTTTTAATTTGAACACATATCGAGGGGACGAATTTTTTAATTAAAAAGTTTATCACTATAACGTGAATATTTTAACTAAATAAAACTAGACTGGTCTTTTTCATAATCCACACTCGATGAAACTCCATTAGATTTAATAATAGAATAGCAATTTTCTTAAATTACTTTTATATAATAGGGTTGATAGGCAAACATATAAGATACCCAGTGGTAAAAAATAAATGCTACCGATGGTCATCAAATATGATAAAGCGGTCAGGTTGAAGGTTACAATATACATCATTAATTAAATATGTTGGTGTAATAACTTATATATGTGTACATTATCTACGTAGGTTTATGTTCATGTATATAGTGTATATGTTTATGTATATATTTACATATTTGTTAATTTATATTTGTTATTATTTGGTTAAGTATTTCATAGTCAACAAATTGTGTATCTACACTTGTCTACGTTTATGTTTGTTTCTGTTTTTCCTTTTTACGGGTCAGCTGGTAGAAATCTCTGTTGCTGGAGATAAGCTCGCCCATTGTACTTTATTATCTTTATGTTCATTTTTGTGATAACGTTTTGTGTACAATAAAGATATTAAATAAAATAAAGATATTAAATAAATAAAAATCTTACTAAACAAATAAAAAATATTTTTGGTCTTTAGGACCTAAATGTAGTATTATTTTAGTTTATTTTTAGTCATTCACACTGCTAAATTCGCAAATAAAATAAACCATGTCTAAAAATGCTGTCTGAAAAAAATCCTTAACTAATTCACATACATTTGTATTTTCTTAATTAAAGTATTACGACTACTTACTTTTTACATTTCTTATGTTGATAATAGCCAAAATTTGATGAAAAACAAATACTGTTAAATTAATTACACATTTTCACTATGCGTGTCAGTTTAGAATTAATTAGATTAATTGATAACATACACTGTAATTATATCACAAAATATGACGTGTTTAAAAAGTTTTTGGGCGGAAAATCGCCAGAACACCACAGACACCCGCTCAGCCTTAAGGCTGATGCGATACTGAAGTCTGAAGTCAAAACTAGTACCTCAAAATTATGAAATGTGAGATGTGTGGAAAGCTCTGCAGTGTGTCTTTTAGATTGACGGTTTAGTAGTACGCTTCATTTTTAAAGTTACTAGCGAAAATGCATTAATAGCTATTTTTTTATCGTTTACAGTTTTTGAAAACATATAATATGCTTAGTATAACTTGTTCATAGTGAACTAGCTGTTTACTTGCGACTTTGTCAGTGTATAATAGTTACGGTTTTTAAACAAACTTTTATTCCCCACTAGCTGTTGGTTCCACTCGTTCAGTTTCTAAGAGGGAAAATAAAACATTATAGTTCACATTTCCCCTGTAATTTTCCCAGTTTTCCTCTTCATAAGAACCTTCTTCTGATAATAAAAGTTAACACAACAAATAAAGAATTAGCCAATTCAGTTGAGTCATTCGGAAAGTATGCGCTTACCAACACATTCCGTAATTCATTTTTAATCCTGGACGCAAAGAGGGGTGTTAATATAAGTTTGACTAGTCTGTCTGTATGTCTGTCTGCCTTTGACATCATAGCTCCCAAACAGAAGCAGTGATATCATTTTAGTTTTTTTTTTTGTATTAAAGGTAACTTATGTGCGAATAATCTTGGACGTGTTGGATGAAAATCGGTTGAGCTGTTTAAAAGTTGTGGGGTGTGAAAAAGGGGAGATTAACCGTTTTTTTTTACTTTTTAAAGGGAAATTAAGTTCTTGAATTGGGGGTTTTCTGAATTTTTAATTTAATATTTTTATATTATACGACCTTTTTAAGATTTTTAAATGTAACATATTCAAATTTGATCTACCGTATGCGAATCATTTTTTTTTTTTAAAATTAGTCCAGCAGTTTTTCGTGAAAGCGTAACAGACATATATACAGACTGTCAAATTTGTTATAATATTTTGGATTTGTAAAATAAATTTACCAAACGTTGTGATTTTAGAAAACCAGGTCAATTTTACTTAAATCAAAATAGAGTAAGTATCTTCACGCCCATATCCCCGAAGAGGTAGGCAGAGGCACAACCAAGGCACCCACGACTAGCCGAAGACACTAAGTCCCACAATGTGAGAGGTGGCAAGCTTATCGCCAACCGGGCACATTTCCAATCCCGACCAACATTTTTTTTAATTAGAAAATTGGAAAATTCCAATTTTCTTTTTGTTGGCCGACACGGGATTCGAACCCGGGACCTCATGCAGTCAAGTCCTTAACCCGGACCGCTAGACCACAGAGGCGATTAAAATAGAGTCCAAATAAAATATTATTTCAAAACAATTTATGTTAATCATCGATTTGAGAACGGAAGCTTGTTGGAAAATATCTACCAGTATAAAAGCGACAGTGTTTGTGTTTTTTTATGTTAAGTTTAATCGATTTACATCAGTTTGTTAATAGAACATAAGGAAGAAAAAAGACTGCTTTTATCCTCGTATCTCGTAGAGTTTCTGGGGAAACGGTAAATAACATTAACATGCTGAATAAACCGCAGTCGTAACTCCTATTCCATACAGTTTATTTGCAAATCTCAGTGCCAGTGCTTAAATTTTAACCCTGATTGAAAACTTATCGCTTTCACAATTGTCGATTGAGTTTTTATACTTGGAATGGTCTAGTGGTCCAAATGTTGGATTTGGCTTCATGAGGTCCCGCGTTCGATTCTCGGGTAGGGCAACAAAAAAAAAATGCGGTTTTTCAATTTTTTTTATAAAAGATGTTGCTCAGGTTGGATATGTGCCGGATTGGCGATAGGCTTGCCACCTATCACATTGTGTCTTCGTTAAGTGTCTTCGTCTAGTAGCGGGTGCCCTGGTTGTTCCTCTGTCTTCCTCTTCTGGAATATGGGTATGAAGATATTTTTTTCTAAATGGTGACATTTGTTTTCTTACTCAGCAGTTAAGAACAATATCCTAACCAAGTCTAAGTAAAAAACTCAATGACAATTCACTTGTTTTGCACCGACTTTTAATTAATAATTTTGGTTTCAGAGTGTTTGGTACCTAATAAACGATAGCAGCGTACCATTACCATCTTTTGTCTTTAAAGTTTCAGAAATTGTCAGCTCATTTGTATTCTAATCCTTTAAAACCTTCATATTCAAGATCAGTTTCAAGTTACAAGCAGCTTGGCAGACAGACAGATGGTCTATTCTGCAAAGGAGCCTGGATCAACACTGGGGGAGGGGTTCAACGGAACATTAGAAAGTTAAGACAGTACGAGGTATGTTGGACATGCTAGTACTTTTTTTTTTATGTTATAGGAAGGCAAACAAGCAGACGGATTTCCTGATGGTACGAAATTCACGCCGCCTAGAGACACCAAAGGTGGTAATGGTGCATTGCCAACCTGAGGCCGGGATGTTAGGCTTCGAGCAAAAGTAAGTTTACCGGCTACCTTACCCTCCGCACCGGATCACGTCATGATGTTATGGCGGCAGGAATAGGTAAGGCGGTGGTACCAATCCGGGCGAGTGGCTGCCAAGTCGGATGTCACGGTGCCTATAAGGTGATAGAGTTTCGCAGCGCCCGGACTGTTACCACCGCCTTACATAACGTCAGTACTTGCCGTTGACTTGTTCTGGTTCGGAGGTGCGGTCTCCTTTTGTAGAATAGAACATCCGCATTTCTGCGAGGCAGCTCGAAAAGGCGTGCATTGGTTTACAGTGTTAGAGTTTCGCAGCGACTCACCCGGATTGGTACCACTGCCTTACTTATTCCTGCCGCCATAACATCATGATGTGTTCTGGTTTGGAGGGAAAGGTAGCTGATAAACTTACTTTTGCTCAAGGCCTAACATCCCGGCCTCGCACCTTTTGCCATTTTTAGTCCGAATCTTCTGGAAATCCGCTTGCTTGTTTGCCTTCCAATATAATTGGTTAATTCGACTGTACCGTACAATACGGTACGGTCGAATTCCTGAGGATGCCTCGGTATAGAGACGAAACGTACGTCGAGTGCCATTTGGTGTTCTCTGTGGTGAGTGCTTCGACAAAGTTGGCGAAGGACGTGATAAGTGGTTTTGTTTCCCGTGTTCGGACTCTATTTGTGATCTGGTCGCGGAGGTGGAAGGTGGGAACTTTAGGTAGGGTTGTCACGTGTAAAGAACGTGACAATTTATATTGTTTCCCGAGCTCTTCCTATATTCGTGTTCTGGTCGCGGAGGTGGGTGATGGGAACGTCAGTTAGGCTTGTCACATTCTGTGTCGTTTGGAGGATTATTTGCCACAACGGTTACACTGCTTACGCGGAATTAGCAAAATAAAGGCTTATTT
Organism: Calephelis virginiensis; assembly: GCA_002245475.1. Lineage (NCBI taxonomy): Eukaryota > Metazoa > Arthropoda > Insecta > Lepidoptera > Riodinidae > Calephelis > Calephelis virginiensis. Next base: position 16,454 of record NJDC01021378.1, on the reverse strand, counting down.
TACATCTTTTAAACGCACAAATTTTTGGTTAAAACCTAAACATCTTAGGTTGAGCCAGTAATTTGTGCAGTAACGTCAAAGTTAGGACGCTGTTTTTTGACTTTGATTAATATTATTTAAAAACGCATGTATGAGTGCTTTTGAATTTTTTTATACTCAATATACACGTTAAAAAAGACCGAATACAGCTTTCGTTGACCTTATATATTTTCCTATTTAGGCGACATGATTTTTTTTTTATTTTTGGATTATTACTTGAAAACTATAAATATGTTTTTAAATCTAATTTTATTGCAAATACGCTCAAATTAAGAGCTATTTGTGCGTGTTATTCTACAGGCGCACATACAATAGTCTTCGAGACACTCAATTCTGCAAAACGTTACCGCAGCAGGAAACGCAATATCTCGAAAACCTGAAGGCGCGCAAATTTTATTTTTAGCGCACAAATTTGCACAAATATAAGCTTTCTGCTCATGCGTAACTTTTAACTCTCCGATAATTAGTTTAGATTTTTCTTGCTGGAGCAACGTTACCCCAGCAGGAAGTGTTTTTTCCGTTTATTTCCAAAACGACAACATGCACAATTTTTTATTCGGCGCACATTTACAGCAGATCGAGCACTAATTATGTGTCCCGCTCATATCATTCTAGGCGCTACTTTCTTGCTAACTTTTTTCTTTCTTTGTTTTACTTTCTTTCTGCACACCCTTACTTTTCAATACACATTCCTTATTAAGGATTCTAGAGGTTGCTAAACATGGGTTTGCTTAACTGGTTGTGAATATGGGTTTGCATCTGTCTAGAATTTAATCACAAGAAGGAAGCACTTTTCCAAGGTTATTTTAGTTGGAAGGCGTGTTTTTATCCGTCTAGAACGTCTTTATAGTTTGGCAACGTAAGTGTGATATCCATGATGTTTTACAATAAATTACTATTTTTACCTGAGACCACTACCTGACTAAACTGTTGCTACCTGAGAGCACTAGCCATCGTTACAGCTTACTGTTTGCCTATACGACCATAAAAAGGTACTAAATTAGGTAATCTTTTAAGGATGGCTAAAGCCACGGTCAGAATTAGTTTTATATAACCATACCCAAATATTAAGGTCAGCCAGTTTTAGAATCCACCGTTTACTATTATGAAAGTAAATCTATTCTTATTGTTATTATATGAAAGCATCTTATCTCTTGCTGCCAGGGACCACAATCCTATAAAAACCAACGTCAGAGCTTAGAAATTTCTATTACTACTTTTATTTATTAAGTAAGGGTCTTATGGTCTAAATAGCCGTGAATTTTATATGATACAAGCCAATCCGGGGAACTTCGTATCACTAGACATTGATAGCAAGTAACATTGTTTTGAAAATAAAAAAAAAATGTTTTTTGAAATATGTGTTTACTAGCCGACCCCGCGAACTTTTGCTTTGAAAGACTTCACAATAACAGTAAAAGTTGGAGGTGTTGTTTTCCTGGTTCTTCTTTTTAAAAAATAAGTACAAGCATGTCCAGAATACGTTGTTCTGTCTTCACTTTGTAATTTTCAGCTGAAACCCCCCTCTCTCCGTATTTGTCTAGGCTCCTTTGCAGAATAGACCATCGATCATCCTGCCAGCAGCACTTGAAATACTGGCATTTTTAAGAACCGGTACTATTGACCTTGAAGCAATACCGATACCATGGCGTTACCTGTACTGTTTGTACCGGTATCAGACTTAGTACCGGTACTATAGATTTAAGAGTTTTTTACCGGTACATGATCAATAATACCGGTACAAGGAAATATATTACGTATTTTTTTCTTCAATCAAAGATATTTGTGTTCTTTTACTAGAGATTAAAATAATATCGATACTTAAAAAGGTATTTGGCGACGTCGCACTTGTATTTAACGGGTATCTTAATTGGATATCGGTTTTTTATCGGTATTAGTACCGGTACTTGTTAGATACCGGCGTAGTGTCGGTATTTGTATACGAAGTACCGGTCCCCACTTTAGAACCGGTATCTAGGTATCGAAATGGCAAGAACCGCTTAATACCGGTACAAAACCTGTACTTTTCGTACCGGTTCCAAACCTTGCCTGCCAGGCAGGTTGTAAAACACGAGCATAGGGTGACCGTCACTAGCATCCGTGACATCCTACAAGGTGGTAGAGTTTCGAAGCCATAACGTCAATGCTAGCCGTTGAAGTGCTCTGGTTTGAAGAGTAAGTTAGCCGGAAACCTTTTTTTGCTTTTGCTTGAAGCCGAAAATCCCAGCCTCACGTTGGCAACGCACCATTACCGCCTTTGGTGTGTCTAGGCGGCGTGAATTTTTTACCATCTGGAAATCCGCTTCCTTGTTTTCTTCTAATATAATAAATTTTTTTTTTCATACCCAAGAACCTTCCCCTATCAATGATCAAAACAACTAAATCCATCCGTTGACGAATGATGTGATAGCATCATTCGTCAACAGAAACAGAAATTAATTTTTAAGCGACCTATAAAAAATAGTAGGTTATATTATGTTCGACTCACGTATTTTTTAAGTACGTTATTCGATTTCTCCATAATTTCCGAACCGATTTTTTTATTAAGAATTATGTTTTAATACTAGCGAATTATTAATATTTAGTTAATAATAAATAATTAATTTTATCGGCGTAATTAGTTTTGGACTGAATGTTATTAATGATGACTGTGTACTTTTAAGGTACCTTAAATAATATGTATGATTCCAATATCCGTGGGCGACGGTGATCACTTTCCATCAGGTTGCTCCACCCACCCACTTGGTCGTTTGCCTCCTCTTGTATGAAAAAAATCCAATTTGCTTGAAATTGCGATTCAAAAGTAACCTCATATTGTTGCAGAAGTGATGATTATATAAGGACTGGAGTGGCGCATTTCCTATATCTGAAAGAGCTGAACATTGGACAATAAGTAAAAAAAATCAAAGTTAATGTATTAGATAATTAATCAAGGTTACTTGTACAGTACACTCTTTTAACAGTGTTTCACTCATACGAGTTCGCAAATAACAAAATATATCTAACCTCGTACAACTTTGTGATACCAGTTACTAAAGGCAGTATTTATATTTTAATACTTGATGCCAAAACTTTGGACCCCTTTTTATGAAAATTACGCAAGAGCATAAAATTTGGCACACATAGAGTTTATGTGTAGCAAAAGTGCTGAACGCTAATATTTTTTAATAATAATGTTAACAAAGTACATTAAATCAATAAATAAAATATTACACACTACCACGCATATGACATACACAACTAAATATATTAATAATAATGATAAAAGATCACAGATAGCGCACTAAAAGTTTGGAAACAAAGTAGTTGGTCTAGAGAAATGAAGATGGCTTTCTTATCAACAAGATATTAAAATTTGTTTTGGTGGAATTTTAACCGACCGACCACTAGTTTTAAAATAGATACGACTTCAGAATCTTCAAGAAAAGGACATATTTATTACTGAAAAATCTTCAACTTATATTTGATACTCCTGGTGTTGTGGAAGTCCTTGAGCGACTGTGATCACTTACCATCAGGTCAACCCACTTTCTCGTTTACCATCGCCACTGTAAAAAAAAACAAACGTAGCTATAGTTTTAGATTTATTTAAAGTTATAATAATATTACGCAGTTCGTTGATCTGGATTAAATCGAAAACATCTGACTGGATACGGTTAGCTTTGATTTCAAAATATTTATAGAAGCTTTGATATTTGATATTTATCGTATCTTTGGTCTAGCGGTCAGGCGTAGGACTTGACTTTTAGAGGTTTCGGGTTCGAACCCGGTGTCGAGCATTAAAACAAAAATGGGGTTTTTTCCAATTTTCTAATAAAAAAAAACGTTGCCCGGGATTGGTTATGTGTCCGGTTGGCGATAGGCTTGCCAAATATCACATTGTGGGATTTAGTGTCTTCAGCTAGTCATGGGTGCCTCTGTCTAACTCTTCGAGGATACGGGCGTGAAGATACTTTTGTATTTAATGTGTTTGATACATACGCTGTTTTTGCTAATTCAAATGCGGAGTAAGCTAAATGTGTTCCATAAATAACACGGCATAAAGCTTTTTAAACTCTTAAAAAATGACCTATATTCGAATGCTATTCCACTCGCGGCTTTACTGAAACCTGGTTTTCGTGTCACCTTTTCGGCCTAAATGTTCTTTAAAGTATACTGAATGTACCTTAATTTGTATTTGATGAAAATTTATGTATAATTTATGAAAAATTACTGTGTGTGTACTCATTTCGTGCGCATAATGTAGTCAAGTATCAAATTAAAACTTCGTAATTTTTTTTAATTTTTTTATGATAATGAACGGCAGAGAAGCACATGGGTTTCCTGATGGTAAGGAATTCACGCCGCCTACTAATTACCATGGTGGTAATGGTGCTTTGCCAACCTGAGGCCGGGATGTTAGGCCTCGAGCAAAAGTAAGTTTATCGGCTATCTCACTTTCCCACCGGAACACGTTAACGGCAAACATTAGACGTTATGGCGGCAGGAATAGGTAAAGCGATGGCAAACTCTACCACCTAGTAGTATGATGTCACATTGCTAGTGACGGTAAGCCTATGCTCGCCTTTTACGAGCTACCTGGCAGGAAGGCAGGTGGTCTATTCTGCAAAGGAACCCGGACCAACACGGGATTATTATTATTATGCAGATGATGCTGTACTTTTGGGCTCTACACCAACTAGCTGCGACACTGCTCACAGTTATGGAAGGTGATTGTAAAGGGGCTTATAGTTCAATGCGATGAAAACCAAAGTAATAGTTTTTGAAAGAGACGAAGCCAGAACGGATGTAATAGTTTTAGTTGATGATATTATAGTGCTAGAATAAGTAAATTAAATTCTATATCTTGGTTGTGCTTTTAGCAGGAATGGAACTGCGGTTTTAGAAAAGAGAGAGTGTGCACAGAATAATGTGAATGGAGCGCTGGGTAAGCTATTTCCAAGCGAGGTTTTTAGTCAAATTTATAGACTCGCTATACATAATTCTGATCTAATCCGAACGTTGTTGTATGGAAGCGAGAGTTGGGTATGTCAGAAAAAGCAAGAGAGTAGGATAAACGCGGACGGAACGATAGCGCTACGAAAAATCTGTGGTGTAAGGTGTTACGCTCGCTAACCGCATCCGTAACAGTGATATCCAAGAACGAGTGGGATTGACAGAAAGTGTTGGTGTTAAAATGGTAAAGGGCATGCTCCGCTGGTTCGAACATGTAGAAAGAAAAACAGATGAAGTATCGACAAAGCTATACAATGTAAATGTGGATGGATGTAGGTACCCAAGGAGACCTAGGTTGACATTCAACGATCACATCGCTCTGGTGTTAGTCGAAGTTGGTGTTAAGAATCTCCGGCACCGGCGTGTTCGTATGAATAGGGTGATGAATGTGGAAGAAGCAAGGCTAGTTTTCCAGGACCGTGGGGCTTGGAATTTGCTTCCGCTTTCTACCTCGTAAAGGACTTGACGTGAAGATATGTATGTATGTAAAATTGTAATTTTGATATATTTGTTTTAAAACACGTAGTTTCAATACATGGGTAGAGTACAATTACGCTGAGTTTCTTTTGCTGATGTAAGTGCTCACCTTTGGATTCGGTAAATGATTTTATTAATGTACAGATACTTGAACACAAACATACATTACAAAAGCTGTGTGTATGGTCTGTGTCAAATCAGCACCTTACTATTATCATTCCACTAAACACATGCTCAAACCGCAAATTTAACAATGAACAACAACAAGCTAGTTTATTCTCTAAAAAAAAACTCACATAACTAGTTTTTTTAATTTGTTAAGTAGATGTTTCGTATTATTGTTCAAATTGCAAACGTAACAATTGTTTTATGTTTGAGTATTTAAAATTTAAATCCATCACAACAATATTATACAATTTTGCGCTCTATCTTAGTGTCTCTACTAATAAAACTCAATAACTAATTTCTAGATTCTAAACTTTATCGAATCAATTAACCACAAGTTGAATGAAGAACGTTCGAGAAGATTAGCAGCGCTAAATCCATACATTCCGGTTCACAGCACGTATTCATTTTGTATTTATTTGTCCCTAGTTAAATGGTCCTTGACAATTTATTTAATAAGTATATTTATTTTTCTACATTGTGAAATACTTAAGCATTAGTCCTATAATCTCCCAGTCATCAGAAACATAAGTCTGACTAACTATTTTATTATTATTTCAACAAATATTAGGTATTGATGATTTTAGTAAAGTAGAGCAAAGTATCTTCACGCCCATATCCCCGAAGAGGTAGGCAGAGGCACAATCAGGGCACCCACGCGTAGCTGAAAATTATATATATTACTTAAGTATGGATGATCATGCTTTAAATAATTGCATTAATCTTTTTGTTTTCTTTCTATATGGCCGCGATTGTTAGGGTTTTGTCTCCTTTTAAGGTTCCGTAAAATAAAACCCTCGTAGTTTCAACACCTTCTTCTGTTCGTTGGTGTGTCCTAGTTATTCCCAACATTCTAACATGTAAAATAAGAGAGTGAGTAAGAAAACCTAAAAACATTGAAAACTTTCGAAGCAATATTGTCTTTTACGCAAACACTATGAGAAATTGTTGTTTCCTGTAAAAATTGTAGATTCCAAAAATTCCAGTCAAATATCATCGTTATCATTATCATCAGCCGGAGGACGTCCACTGCTGGACTTTGGGGGACAAAGAGTGCCGGAAGTCACGGTCACCAGCCGCTTGTATCCAGTGACTTTGACTAGATCATCTGTCCACCGAGTGGGAGGTCATCCAACACGACGTCCGCCGGGGCGGGGCCGCTACTCGAGAACCTTTCTTCTTCATCGGTTGTCGGTTCTGCAAGCTATATGGCCTGCCCATTGCCACTTCAGCTTGCTAACTTTCTGAGCTATGTCGGTTAGCCTCGTTCTCTTGCGGATTACCGAATTACGAATCATATCTCGCAAAGAAAAACTAAGCATAGCTCTTTCTATAGCACTCTGAGCGACTCTGAGCTTATTTAAGAGGCCCACATTTAACGGCAAAGTCTCAGTCCCATATTTCATCACCGGTAACATACACTGGTCGAAGACTTTCGACTTAAGGCGCTACGATAATTTTGACAAGAAGATACCCTTCAACTTCCCGAACGCTGCCCATCCGAGTTGGATTCGGCAATACACCTCTTTCTTGAAGTTGGATTTACCTTACTAAACAATTTGACCTAGGTATACCTACTGATCAACAGCTTCAAGAATTGAATTCCCAACGTGAGCTGGTATAGGTGCAACATGAACGTTGAACATGACTTTCGTCTAAACCAAGTTCATCCTAAGACCCACCTGTTGGGAAACTCTATCGAGGTCACCGAGCATCCTGCTTAAGTCTTCTGCCAGTCAGTGATTCCGCCATGACCATCTGCGAATCGAAGGTGAGTGACGTACTCGCCGTTGATATTGATGCCGAGTCTTGCTCGAAGACATCTTCCAGTGCAGCAGTGAACACAGTTTCGGAGAAATAACGTCTCCCTGTCTCACACCTTTCTGCAAGTGCATCGGTTTCGAGCTCTAATCCTGTAATCGGACCGACATAGTGGCTTTTTCGTACAAACACCTCAACACTTCGATGTATGGATAGTCGATGCGGCACCGCTGTAATGACTGAAGCACCGCCCATGTCTCAACCGAATCGAAGGCTTGAAGTCACCCGATTTAAAGAGGTTTTAGCCAACATTTTAGAGCCTTTTGCCGGCTTCATTTATAGGTTAAGTAATAAGGCTTTCTAAAAGATTTCAATTTATGTCATTGGTTTTGAAAAAAAAACTAGAATGTCTTATTTATACTAAATATAATCCCAAAACGCTCATTTTTGAACTTGTAGTTTGTACAACTTCACCGGACTTTTTTTAAACCGCTCTGTTTGCATGTTTCATGTAACAAGGTTAAGCGTTGCAATGTCTAAATATTTATAATTTAAACATTAGGCGCAATTACTTAACATATGCATTTTTATTTATTCAAAATTATTGCACTAAAGTGTACAAAGGTGGACTTAATGCTACATGGTAGGTATTCTCTAGTAAACTTTACTCTGTTTGAAAGGATAGTTTAATGAAGTGTATAGAAAAAGTAATTAAGTAATATAATAATACAAACACATATCAGCACATTTGTTATAACAAGAAAAATATTTAGATAAACATATCAAAATATTCCAAACAAATAAACGTTCTATAAACATAGTAATTCTACATATAGAGCATTCTTCGGCTTGAGACGAAAGGTTACAGGTTCAAATCCTGTCTGGGGCGAATTTTTTCTTTCTTTAAACTTATAAAAAATCTATACCAAGTACAGGGCAAGTGCTAAAATAAAAATACGTAGCTAGAAACGAAAGTTATGGCCATTCTAAAATGTGAATTTCATCTGTAATGATGAACTCATTTGGTGGGTACTCAGAATTGTGTATTTATAGGACATAGCTACCCGCGTTAACGGGTTAGAAAGGAATTAAAAATTTCGCCACGGGACCTGAATCCTCAGTAGCTCAATTGGTTAGAGCATTCGTCCGCTTGAGACGAAAGGTTACAGGTTCAAATCCTTTCTGGTTCGAAATTTTTTCTGTCTTTAAAATTTATAGAAATCTATCCCAAGCACAGGGCAAGTGCTAAAATAAAAATACGTCTACATATAGATATTACTGTACTGTACTGTAAATGTAAATGTGATTGTAAATGTTTATTTAAACCTCTACTATGGTACCTCTACTATGGTAAATATTTGAAGAGGGAACGTTTTATAGAAAACTAATTAAGCGTTTTCTGATCTCAATAGGAGGAATATTCCAGAATCAAACAGCTTGAAAAGTGATTTGGATTAAAAATCAATAATACAAAAACATAAGGTTATTTTTAGAAAGAAGTTGCTGATAATGGGTTAAATAATGGAATTGAAATTAAGATATATTGCGGGGTATAAGGATTATAAAGTATGTTAAATAAGGTACAAATCATTCCTAATTGTCTGCGTTGACGAATGGGAAGCCATTTGAGTTTTTGTCAATATGATGAAAGATGACAACAAATGGCACTAGCCAGACAAACTGTCATTAATGCGAAAGCTTGCAGCCAACCTCTTACAATCATGAAAAAAAAATTGCTGTACAGTAGAAGAGAGGCCAAGATCGAGGTCGCTACTAATATGCCATGGTTGACGGTATTAAATACATTTAACAAGTCAAATAAAACAAGACAAGCCATGACAAGTTTTCTAAAATAGTAGTAGTAGTGATATGCCCTACACGAAAACCAGACTGAAATGGACTCAAAACTTTTAATTTAGCCATGAGCTTAGTAAATTGACGGTGAATAACAGTTACGAGAATTTTAGAAAAGAAAGAAAGAATTGATATAGGTCTAAAATGAATAGGTGCACTGGGGTTGAAAATGTTTGGGGAGTGGAAGGACAATTGCTGAATGCCAAATATCGGTGCAAGTGAAACATGAAAATTAAGATCGTTAGTAGAGAGACTTGACGGACAATAATTAGAAGAAGAGTAAGGCAAAGAGAATTTAGAAAAATCCACATATTTGTTTGTTGTGTTGTCGTGTT
>NJDC01021355.1:0-22905 GCA_002245475.1 Calephelis virginiensis | reverse complement strand
AAAAATGCAATGGAACAAAGTTACTGAAATAAAAATTGAGCCCGAAAATCCTTACAAATTATTTTACAAAACTAGTTACACAGAAGATTCTTATAACTGGATTGACTGTGCTAATAAACCGAAAGTAACACGTAATAAAACTGTACCCAACATAAGCTTCAGTGATCTTCGCCCAGCTTACACAAATCCAATCCCAATAGATAAGAATAAATACAAAGATTTAATGGACATGTGCAATAAATTGGTGATTCCTAAGGAATACCACTCGTTTTTTTTCTAATTTAATTAATATTGATAGCCACAGTTTAAGTGATTCAGAATAAGCACCTATAAAATAAACATTTTGCATAGTTATTAAGCTTCCTCATTAGTTGATTTTTGAGACTGATTTTGACTGCAATAATGACTGATATCAAAGATATTTAATTAATGCGCACATTCTGTGATTTTTTTTAAGTTAAATACTTACCTAGATGATTGTACTGTGATTTTAAACAATTGATAAATATTTTATATTGTAGAAATTAAGAGAAATATAAAGTACTGTTTGTTATTTTTGATAAATGAATATTTTCAATGTTGTTTAAGGTTTGTATTTTGTGGGTACAGAATTACTCCTTCGAAATGTTTTTTATTACTTTGTATTAAAATTTTAAATAATTTAATGTGTATTTAATTTATTTTACCTAAGTTATTACACTTGACTCAATAGAAGGATGGTTCACTTTCTAGATGTTACCCATGTATAGTGGGTCAACTTACTATATTTTTACTAAATAAAAGTTTATGACGAAAAGCATAGTACAGAAAAGATCTAATAATGATATAAATTCACTTTTTATATTACTTACTAAATAATATCTTCCCAATTCCTAGATTCAATGAGACAACGTATAGAAGTATAAGTGGGAGTTGATCCATTTTTACGTGTGTATAAATCAGTGTATACTAGTGTATCTACAATATTTCATAAAATAATATAATTATATGACATTTATTATTCTCATTAGATAGGCCTCACGATTGTTAATTTACTATACTTAAAGTTTTTTTCTTAATTCCATTACTATTTGAAATATAACGATTCGTTCTTCTTTTCGCTCTCCTGTAAAGTTACCAAAAGTGCAGTTGACTCAGTATACTTAATGCCCGTCGTTATATAAAACTATATGCCGCGCGACCAGTGCCCTGTCATACTGCGCACGGAATAATCTCCGCCAAAAATGCCCAGCAATAATATGTTTTAATATAAAAAAAATTCAAAACATCTAATTGACAAACATAACAGCTTTACTTTTTACCTGTGATTGTTATTTCGTATAAATTTCTGTAAACAATGCACTAAATTTGCGAAAAAGCTAATAAATTACACTAATTATTACACAGTGTTGTTAACCAATTACTATTAAGTAATTATCAGAATTGCAAGTTTTAATATTATGTAAAATAAGTCGTATAAACACGTCTTTTTATTTCAGTCCAGAGGTAAAAATCCATAACAGTGAAATTGAGCGATCGCAGAGGCCAGGACCTAAGTGATAAACGAGTAAAATAAAAAAAAAACCAAAATTTTCTATGGGGTAAGACAACTTACATCCACACGGTTCGTCTGATGGTAAGTAATAATCGTGGCCTATAAACCTCACATATGTCATGGTCGTTGATCGATAGCTGGAGTGTTAAGCCAATAATTGTACAAGCCATAATTATCATCTTCACACCTGAGTGATGCCTCGCCGGCCCATGATGCGAAAGAGAAAGCCGAACTTCTAGGCTCCTTTTTGCTTCCAACTCGACTTTAGATGACTATGGAAACACGCCGCCGGCCATCCTGCGGTGTGAAGTGTCTATGCCAGAAATAAAGTTTCTGCAGAGTTCAGTGAATGCGTGTTTCATTGGACGTCAACAAGTCGAGTGTGCCCGATGGCTCCGATTGTTCTCAAAGTGTGTGCTCCTGAACTGGCACCGGTTTTAACGTAACTCTTCCGGCTCTCCTATTCATCAGGCATTGTGCCGAGTTCATTGAAGACCGCTTTAGTACACCCGATCCTTAAAAAAGGTAACCTCTCGGATCCGTCCAATTATCGGCCCATAGCTATTACTTCCTTGTTTTCCAAAATTATGGAATGCATAACAAACTGCCAGCACTTAGGGTACCTAGAGGAGCACCAGTTGTTAAATAATCGTCAATACGGTTTCCATCGTGGTCATTCAGCTGGTGATCTTTTAGTTTACTTAACACACAGATAGGCGCAAGAAGTCGAAAGAAATTGGCTGTCAGTTTGGACATAGCGCAAGCCTTTGATCGCGTCTGGCACAAGGCGCTTCTATCGAAGCTTCCTTCTTACGGTCTTCCTGAGAAATAATGTACATGGATCAACAGTTTTTTGAAGGAGCGTAGCATAAGGTCGTTGTCGACGGTATGTGCTCGGAGTCTAAGCCTGTCAATGCTGATGTTCCTCAAGGCTGTGACTTCTTCTAATTTGTTTCTTCTACATATCAATGATATGTTGCAAATTAGTAACACGCATTGCTATGCAGACGACACTACTGCGGAAGCCTTATTCTTTTACCGACATAATATATCTCGGGAACGTGTCATCGAGAGCCGGAACCAACTTATGTCTAAAGTTGACAATCTTTTATCTGAAATTTCGTTTTGGGCCAGCAGAATATGGTGCAATTTAATCCTAGCAAGACACATGTTTGCGCGTTTTCCGCTAAAAAGACTCTCTTTGTCGCATCTCTCCAATTTGAGAGCGTTTACCTAACTTTTGGTTCTCTTTTTCAAGAAAGGTGACAAAACGTGCGACTACTGGTCAAGATCGCACAGTCCCTACGTTATCCTATACGCATACACGGTACATTTCTTAAAGTCTAAGGTTCTCAATCTTTTGGTCCTTGTTTCAACTTAATATTATAAAAGCTTGTTCTCAATGCAAATGACTCATTACGTGCTAAAGGTGTGAAGCCGTCGTCAGTGACGTGGCTAAATATTCAGTATGTGAAAGTCAATATAACTTTCCCTGTGATGGCATCACGGAAGCTGGATGGAGAAAACTTGGAGACCGTAAAAACACCTGGAAGTGCAGTATTTGTAGAGGTCTCAGTCCCCCAGCTCGCACACACAGATCCAATTCTTCGGACATGGACAACATCATGTCTGAGTTGAAAAGAATATCTTTGGTGGAGTCATTACCAACATTAGTGGACGACATTAAGACTGTACAAAGTCAATTGAATGAGCTTAAAACGATAAAAACTGAAGTATCAGATATAAAATGCTCAGTACAATTTGTGCACGAAACTATCAAGGAGCTCACGAATAATGTGTCAGGTCTTGAACAAGAGATTGAAATACTTAAAGGAGCCAGGAGTGACATTGCTACTTTGCAAGAAAGATGCAGGGCAATTGAAGTCTATCAAAAGGAATGTGAGCAGAGATCTAGATGAACAATGTAGAAATTAAGGGAGTTCCTCAAAGTGGTTCGGAAAATCTATTTAATATTTTAGCTAAAATAGGAGAAAAGATTTAGTGCTGTATACCCAAGGAACAAATAAGTTATATAGCTCGAGTCCCTATGCGTAGTGATAGCCGCTACAAGACAATTATTTGTTCTACACTCAACACCAAAAGCAAGTTTTTGTGTCCGCAGCAAGGAAGATCAAGAACTTGACTGTCAGCGATTTAGGTTTTCAAGGGGATGGAAAAATATTTATCAATGATCTTCTGACTATTGAAAATAAATTGTTACTTAACATAACCAAATTACTGGCAAAAAAAACGCGGTTTTGAGTTCGTGTGGGTTCAGGGGTGTAAAATATTTATTCGAAAAAATCAAACATCAAATTAGAACCGAACAGGGTTTAAAAAGGTTTTTTTAAATAGCAAAATGAGTCAACTTCTTGGTTATTTGTTGTTCGTAGTAGCTGGTGCAAATAGTTTGAGAAACCCATATAACTATTTTTTCTGTTCAAACTTTTGCCGGCCGCCTTTTGTTCGCTTATCGTTCGGTGACAGCTATTCATTACATCTTATTTCTTGCAATTACATGCGTTATATCAGTGCGTATACATGTGGGTATTACATAATAAATTAGTGTTTGCAGTTAATATATTTTACATTGCTTTTGTATTTGAACCTTGTACGTATGAGCATAGAGGCATATTTATCTTGTTTATGAAGGTAAACCTTTATTTTTTCAATTGCTTATATAATTTAATACTTTTGAGTGTACCTTATATTTTTTTATTCATACACATATAATTTGAATATATAATACATAATAATGGCGTATCTTAATATATGTTATCAAAATGTTAATGCTTTCTATAGAAATGTTGCTATTAATTGTGGTTATGATGTTATCTGCTTGACGGAAACGTGGATTTCGGAAAGAATTAGTACTTCTGAACTATTAACTGATGATAGGTACCTTGTATGGAGATGGGACCGCAATTACTCTCTTACAAACCAAACCATGGGTGGGGGTGTTATAATAACAGTGCGTCGGGAGCTCGTCTCACAAGTTCGTTATGACTGGGGATCCTCCGTTGAAGATCTATGGATTACATTAACACTTAACCCCGCAAAATCTAGCCAATCGGTTAAATTACATATATGTGTTGTTCATATATGTAGCCAGCCGCCCAGTAATTCTTTAATGAATCAATTTCAAAACTTCGCATATAATATGTCCGATATTATTTTTAAGCAACCTGCTGACAAGTTCTTAATATTAGGTGACTTTAATCAATCCAATATATACTGGCATCCAGCAAATGATGGAAACTATTTATACCCGAGCAATATACAAGGTCATATTCAAACAGATTTTGTGGACAGCTTAAATATGTGCAACTTACGGCAGTATAATCCCCACCAAAACGTGAATAACAAGATACTTGACCTATTATTATCTAACATGGAGGTATTGATTACTATCTGTCTCGAGCCTTTAGTGCCTGAGGATTCCCACCATAAAGCAATTTGCATCACGGCTCAGTTTCCACGATTGGATGATTTAAAAGTAAGACCTCGTAATTTTTTTTTATATAATCAAGCTGATTATGATGCGAAAGAAGAGGAATTGAATAAAATTGATTGGCTACAGGAGTTAAGTAATAGGTCACTGGAGGATGCGGTTGACTTCTTTTATGCTGCTATAGAGATAGTACATAGTTCTCATATACCATCTAAAGTTTTTACTGCGCATAAAAAATATCCTCCCTGGTATAAAAGTCTTTTGATTAAAATCTTAAAGGAAAAATCAAAGTACCATGCTAAATACAAGAAGTATGGGAATTTATCTGATTACCAATCGTTTGTTATTTTAATGCAGAGAGTTAAAGAAATGGAAAAAATATGTATGAGAATTATATTACATCAATTGAATCAGGTACTTATTTCATAAAACCCTAAAGATTTTTGGCGCTATGTTAAATCCAAACATAAAACTAATGCATACCCATGTGTATTTAAATTTGTTGAAACTTTATGTAGTAACGGGGAGGAAATCTGTAACGGGTTTGGAGATTTTTTTAATTCCAACTTTCTACCACAAAGTGAACATACGGAATTAGCAACTGAGGAGGAAGATCCTAATCTTGTTGGCAGCGCTTTAATGAATATTACTTCTATAGAGATACGAGAAGAGGAAGTTTATTCGCTGTTAAGGCATGTTGAATTAGAAAAAACCGCAGGTCCTGACAATATTCCACCATTATTTATATATAAATGTGCTAATTCACTCAAAACTCTCCTCACTCTTTTATATAAAACATATATTGCAGTTGGGATGATGCCGAAGATCTGAAAATCAGTGTATATTACGCCTATTTATAAGAAAGGTCCCAGAGATTGTATAGAAAGCTATAGGCCTATCTCCAAATTATGCGTTTTCGCAAAGATCATGGAGAAAGTTATCCATAACCAACTTTCATTTTCCTAAAAAAATGTTTATCCATATATCAGCATGGTTTCATCAAAGGGCGTTCTACCACTACAAACCTCGCAGTGTGTAGTGATTTTCTAACTAGACATATGTCTTCAAGATCTCAAATAGACGTAGTTTACACAGACTATAGTAAGTGTTTTGATCGTATAGATCACGTGATTCTTATGCGTAAGCTTTTGGCTATGGGGGTTGGGGGAAAATTGTACCGATGGTTTTCATCTTAGGTCAAAAATAGATCTCAAATTAATGTTCTTAATGGCTATAGGTCTAGAACATTATATATCTCATCGGGGGTGCCCCAAGGTTCGCTGATGGGTCCTTTCTTATTTAACATTTTTATTAATGATGTGACATCGTGTTTCCAGAATTGCAAGATATTGAGTAATAAAAATGCGTTATTTTAATCGAAGCAATAGTTATTATTTCTGTAGTTTCTATTTTTTTCTAAGATGTTGATATATTTTTTGTTTATTTGTTAAATAACTTAGTAATTTTTATATGTAATTTTTAAGTTTGCTATCGGAGTAACGTGTTTGTTAACAGTATGAGCCTACGGATTATTTTTTGTCAGGGTTGGGAATTAAGTTCTTAACTTATGACTTTTAGGTTGAATGAAGAACAAGAATGATAATAAGTCTTTGATTTAAGTATAAGACAATAAAGCATATTTTCACTATTATAATATTGTTTCATTTACTTCGTTTTTAAGCTATTATTAAAAATGAAAAAAAGACATAAAGTCATTTGTTTCTAGAACACAACACATTTTAATCCAAAGAATAAAGACGTAAACGACATATTTTACAGAAATATTAAGTGAATAATATTATTTACAACTTTACAACAATCATAGAACAATTTAGTAATAATTTAAATGTTAACATTGCAAAAGTATCAATTAATTTTGACATGAGATTCAAAAAACTTCCTCCTGAAAAGTTGCAGTAGTAACGTAAAAAAAATTAAATATCCACGTAAAGTGCCCGCGTCAACCGGTAGTTGACAAAGAAAGACGCTCAAAGTGCCCGTGTCAAGTAGTGATTGACACGGCCCCTGCCATAGATAAACACAAATATATCGTCAGCGTATTGCATTTTTGCTTAGTCTGTGTCATTTAGTCGATTCTAGGATATATCGTTTATGGTATTAATCCCAGCCGAGTTACCATGCCATAGAAAAAATAAAAAGAAAACATCAAATACTTTTTGGTTATTCGTTCCGTGACATTCCGTCGCCGTTGTGTTGTGTTGTGTCGGGTTTAAATGTGTTGTGGCCATCAGAAAGAACAAAAAGTAATTGTGTTGTGTATTATTGTGTCTCAGGGTACGTGAATCTTTCCCAAGAAGGTATGTAAATAACTATCTCATATAAACATTTTACAAGATACCGTGAATACATTTTGGCGCTCCAAACATCGAAATTATTGCATCATTTTTGATCAATAATGACAATATTTTCATAGTAAATGCTATTTAGAAGTTACATCAGGTAATCATTTATTGTTTTTATTGTAAATTACAAGTTAAAATGCAATCATAATGCAATAATTTTAGATATTTAATTAGCCTTGTACGCGGTCGCATGTGGTGTATCGTTCATGGCGGCCGATAATTGTAAGGATTTAGAGGCCTGTACATAATACATATGTATGGGCGAGTGTATCGTTTTATTTCTTATATTGTATACATATTAACTACTATCTAAATAACGTAATTAAACATTAAAAATTATAGGTCATCGCCTTCATTTTTGAGGTATTGAGCTTCTAAGTGCAACACGAGCTTAAAAAAGACGTTATCTCAATTTCAACACAGTGTAACTCAAACCAGAGCCGTAATCTGTTAATAGAAAGATAACATTGTTTAGCTAATTTCATAGGAAACTAAATAAATATAACACTTGACAACCTTTTAAAACAAACTTGAGTCACAAGAACCGATTAAGTGGAATACGTCGCGCGCGTCGTTAACGCAAAAAACAGTGGGGCACTCTATGGGTGGTCCGTATTTGTTAGATAGTACTAAGTAACATAATTAAACATTAAAAATTATAGGTCATCGCTTTCATTTTTGAGGTATTGAGCTTCTAAGTGCAACACGAGCTTAAAAAAGACGTATCTCAATTTCAACACAGTGTAACTCAAACCAGAGCCATCTGTTAATAGAAAGATAACATTGTTTAGCTAATTTCATAGGAAACTAAATAAATATAACACTTGACAACCTTTCAAAACAAACTTGAGTCACAAGAACCGATTAAGTGGAACACGTCGCGCGCGTCGTTAACGCAAAAACAGTGGGGCACTCTATGGGTGGTCCGTATTTGTTCAAGGGCAATCTAGACGGCCTCGCTCGCAGTCCGCGGGTGCTCAAGCGGTGAGTTTTTTTTTTAAAGTAACAAAAGTAGCGCCTTTATTCGGAGGATACGACGATTTGTGACATGCGATATTGTAACGTAGTGGGGTGGCTTAGCTACCATCCACCACTATGTTAACAGAAAAATGAACAAACAGTCAAACTTGCTTAAGTTTGGCTGTTGGTAGGGAATCCTGTTGATTTGAGGTTAAAATAAAAATCTAAACAAAATTACACTGTATTTAAAATTAAAAAGTCTCGATAAAGGTCTGTGCACTGTACACTATAAAAGTTTCTGCCGGCTAAAAAAACAGGAAAATAGATGGCCGCGGGATACGTCGGTAGCTCAAAGATTGGTCGATGGAGCACGGAGCGCAGCACGTAGGGGAGCACGAAGGGGAGCACGGAGGACCGCTGCTATAGGTGTCAGCGGCTGGAGTTGGGGACCCCTTCTCACCTTCCCTCAGCAGCCAGGAGCAGCAGTAGAAGAGGGCAGCTGGGAAGGTGGCCAGAGAAGTACACCGACGGGGCAGCTACCGCCGGTTCAAGGTCCTCGGGCCCACCACCGAGGAGCGGGCACCTGACAACAAGCCCCAGGTAGCAGGCAGCAGGCAGCAGTTCCTCCGTAACTTCTTATTATTTATTCCGTCGACTTAGCCAGAATTAGAATGCCCAGATCGGCTGGATCGTCATCCTTTTATACTGGCTCGACCTGTTCCAAAATTTACAATTTAAAATTATGCGATCTGATTGGTGGATTTAAAATTGACGTCACCTAAAAGTCCTCTTTTCTCATAAAAAACAAATATATTTGACATCTTCAAATTAGTCATTACTGTCATTGAAGATGTCAAAAATGGTAAATTTTGTTGTATTTTAGTGATTTAAAAGGATTATTGAAGAGAAAAACTGTGAAAAACACAGTAAAAACAGAAACAATAACAATCATAAGGGACACAAGATCAGAAATAGTAAAAAACAGATATTTACAAGGATCGAAAGATGTACGCATTACAAGTAATTAATATGAATAGTAGAACAGAAGATAATAAAACAGAAATAACAGAAAATAATAAAATACATATTACAAGGAAATATGTTACAATATGTGCGGTTAGAAATTATAAATAAAAATAGTAACATTTCACTTCGTAACAAAGAAACACTTTACCAAACACGTGTTAGGCCAATCTTAACTTATGCAAGTGTAGCCATCGCACATACCCACCCCACCTACTTTGAAAAGTTACAAGTAGTACAAAACAGGTACATGCGTACTGTCACCCGTAGCCCGTGGTACGTACTCAACGAGGACTTACGTCGCGACCTAGACTTACTCACAATAGCATAGCATTTCAAAGAGCTATTAAAACGTTACTTTGAAATAACAGCTGCCCACACGAACCCGGTGTTAGCACCCGCGTCTGCCTACACATCGGCCGCAAAAGGTGCCCACTAAATTTAGAAGACCCAGTCACGTCCTATCCGATCCTCCGGATCCAACAACTGCGACAACGCAAGCCTACCTCCCAACCCAAACACAAACTCTCAAGATACTAGGTACATTACACTGTCGCCGCCGGTCTCGGCGACGAAGATCTCTTTTGCACCCGGCGCTCAAGGCCGACCAACGAGCCAATATTCTTCCATCAAGTCCACTCGATAACTAGGACGCAGGACCATGTCAAGTTACGGTCTTTCGGGAGACAGCCCTTGTTGCTGTAGGAACAGTATAATCTATCTAAATAATGATATCTCGGGCTGAGCACTCTGCTCGGCCCGCAAAGCCGGGTGAAGTTGTAAAATCCACAAAGTGCAATAAAATATTTTGTCGGCATTAGATCAGACCAGTGTTGACATCTGAATCCAACGTATTGGTAGTGGATGGACCAAGCTAGACAAATGTGATCACAATTTTACCACATACGAATATCCCTATTAAAATTATAAATGCGAAAGTAACTCTGTCTGTCTGTCTGTTACGCTTTCACACCTAAACTAGTGAACCGATTTTGATGGAATTGGGTACAAAGATAGGATAGAACCTGAGGAACAACATAGACTACTTTTTATTGCAAAAAATAGGGGAGAATGGGTAAAAAGAGGGGATGAATGTGCATATGGTAATTCGTCATTCTTAAAGCTGTAACAGTGAAACTTTGTATTTAGACACTTTATGATAAACGAAAGAACATAGGTTACTTTTTATCGTAAAAAATTAGGGAGAATGGCTAAAAAGAGGGGATGACTGTTCTTATGTAAATTCATCATTTTTAAAGCTGTAACAGTGAAACTTTGTATTTAGACACTTTATGATAAACGAAAGATAATAGGCTACTTTATATCACTAAAAATGAGGGAGAATGGGTAAAAAGAAGTGATGAATGTTCATATGGAAAATCGTCATTTTTGAAGATATAACAGTAAAACTTTGTATTAAGATAGTTAATGAGGAATGAAAGAACATAAGTTACTTTTTATAGCGATAATGTAATCAAAAGTATACTTATCAACCTTATTATTAAAGAATATAAACATGGAAACATGCAAAACTACGTCACCGCTAAATGTGTTTAGTTTAGCCAAATTAATTTTCCAGATTTTTCCCTTAATAAAATGAACCGAAACTCGCCTTTTATGACTAAGTTGGTATGAAAGCAGTTCGTCCATATTTTTTTGTAAGAGCTCGGAACCAAAGTCTATACTATCTATACTAATATTAAAAAGCTGAAGAGTTTGTTTGTTTGTTTGCTTGAACTTTCAGTGTTAGAAAGTACATTTATTGTAGAAGGCTATAGGCTATACATCATCACGCTAAGATCAATAGGAGCGTAGCACCAATGATAAATGTTTTAAAATCAGGAGATTTTTTCCTATTGAGAGCGTTGGCTGCGTTAACAGTGAAAGTTTCGTAAAAATCATCTATGAAAGAGTTGTTCCCCTTTAAAAGTCCTAAAAAAAAGTCCGCAACAGTACATTTCTATCTTTTAGCTCAATATAAACTTTTAACCAAATTTGTTTCAAAATAATGCATTATTTACGAAGGTTATTTTATTAACATGATGTGTTAATCCCCATCCAAAAAAATACGTCATTCATTACAAGTATTTAATTTAAAACAAAATTGCATTTCACATCACTCGATTTGAATGAATATCTTAGGAGATATCGCATTTTTAAAAGAACACTATCAATCAAATAGAATATAATCACTACGTTAACACTATAGTTTAAGGACCGCGCGACACAGACGCGTGGTATGCGCGTGGTTGACTCCTTATGGAACGGTTGTGCTCAGTGCACTACTTTCTAAATTTATTCTTTCCAGAACGTCATCGTCTAATACTTTTTAGATGATATTTAAATAAAAATAGAAGTAAGTTTGAAGAAGGACGTAGGCCGTTTTTCATGTTAAAATTTCAACGAGTAGCGTTAGAGAGTTAAATATTAAATAAATTAAAGCCGCGGGTAGCAGCTAATATTTCATATATTTACAAAAAAATAGAGACGTCGACGAATAATTCAATTGCTCCGAGACGAGACGTTTGTAAAAGAATAATATCTAAAATTGTTGGGTCATTATGCGCCTAACAACGGTGGGGCCTTCTAAATGTGCCTGGAGAGGGTGCCTGCGCCGGCGAGCGGGCAATCGCCCGAGCCGAGAAACCAGTCTCCGTCTATAGCTCGAACAACGCAGGAGCGACATCATACATTTAAAGAAACAAGACTACAACGATTATTTAAATTTCTAAATTTTTACGTTAAAAACCATTTTGTATTTTTTTTTCGAAAAAAATAGGGTCATTGTGCAGGCGAATGTTAGAAGAACACAATATAATATTCACATCATTTTTAATTTTAATTTTTAATTGTAACTTGATTCTAAAATCTATGGCCGAACTATAAAAGATCTGAGTTAAATAATTCATCTTTTCCATATTTTTAAAATAGAGTTAACACATATTATATTTTTATCAGTAAGTATATGAATCAAATAATCTCGAGAATTTTTATCAGCTTAGTTTTCTGCGATATTTAAATACCATTTTTTTAAATTAATAATTTAGTTTTTGTTCACATTTTAAATTAACTTATAGTGCCTACATGCTATTGGGAAATTTATTGTAAAAAGGTACACGTCATTGGCCACAAAATATTTTTTACGTAGAGTCGATATACATGCCAGCAAATTATTTTTGTACATTGTGTTTACCAAGTGTAGGTACCTATATCATGCATTTTCTTAAAACGAATTTATATTCCACTCGACGTTGATACTACATATACTTATAAAAATATTAATTTCTGGGAAACTTTCGTTCATAGGACCCTGGACCAAAAAATAGTTGTGATAAGAAAACAATTAACAAAGTCATAATGTAAAACCTATTGTTATCAAGTAATATGATTTACTCAATAATATTACCAATGTAACTAGGTCCCGCGATAGCTTTAATCTGTCTGCAATTTTTCAAAAACTGTGTCTGCTGTTGTTTGCGTAGCACATATATTAACGGTCAATATTAATAATCAATCCTAATCCAAAACTTGCTGTCCAAGATTGACATTTTGATCCATTTTTATGTTATCGCTTGCCAATAACATATCTGTGGACAGGATAAATATGGCAATTAGGTATGGGATAAGCCGCCGGATACGCAGCTATCTAGATTGCTTGAAATCCATTAGATTGAGATACATTATTTTTGTATTATATATTTAATTAATTATTTATATTAAATAAAAATATAATATAATAATAAAATATGTATATACATTGGCCGTTAGAGTACATCCTAAATCTGTAGTGTAGCATGAATATGATAAAAGAATTTAGACAATAATTCATCAGGAATCAAGTTTGCACACTTTACTGAAGGTACAAAAAAAATCTTAAACTAACTTTATTTCATATTAAGACCTTTGATTTCTGGTTTTGTGTTTTACCTTGGGATTAATGAATTAATATAAAATTTGAATTTGAAATATATTTTAATCCACTGTCGGCATCTGAAAACATGTTTAAATATATTTTAAGACATATACAACTAACAAAATGAAATTCATTATATTATTTGTTTTCTCCTAACACAGGAGTTATTCATAAACGGCAAAATATATGTGGACAATTAAAATTCATTATTGCAATAATTTTGTGCAATTCTGTTTGGTCATAAATTTCATAAAAACTATTGTAATAGATAATAATATTCTTGTGTATCGATAGAGGAAGCACAACTCTACTGCTCAATACACATAAAATTTTAAATTAAATGAATTAAGAAAATTGATTCTGGGGCTTGTTTACCGTTATAATTTAGAATATGATATATAATATATTATTATTTAACATTTTTTGTGGCATTTCTAAATAACAAATTCAGTTGAAGTTATTAAACAAAAACAAGTATAAAAAGTTCCACAGTCGCATATTTTATGACGAAAATTTCTTCTGTCAAAGGTTTCAATAACTTTATTGAAATCAATAACTTTAATAAAAAGAGAAAACATATACATAAGTCTATATAATTTGTGAAATAAGACAAGCAAAAGGGTGCGTTTCGTTTTGACCTTAAAATGACTCAATTGATATTAATTTAAAAAAAATATAGATTAGATTTTGGAGAAGTTCGTAGGCTACTTTTTAGTCCAAAGTCTTATCATAGCTTGTGCTTAATTTATTCAACTACTTATAAATACAAAATAAATAAATATATAGACAGATTTAAGTTATTAATGTATGTATAAAACTTAAGTAGATAGATGCATAACTGAAGAAACAAAACATTCAAAATTATACCGAGTATTTAATTATAGGTAGGTCTGTGGGGTAGAGGAGGAATTATTAAAAAATATTATTTAATAAATCTGTTAAAATTCTCAAGATTAACTAAAGTGAATACTTGGTAATCCCCCGTTTTGATCCGGGCTCATTTGCAGAATAGACCGTCTGCCTTACTGCCAGGCCGCTCGTAAAAGGCGAGTATAAGCTAACGGTCACTAGTACCGTGGCGTCTGACTAGGTGGTAGAGTTTCGCAGTGACTCGCCTGGATCGGTACCACTACCATATCTATTTCTGCCGCAATAACGTCAGCACGTCTTGCCATTGACGTGTTCCGGTTCGGAGGATAAGGTAGCCGGTATATGTTTATTCTTACTCGCGATAGCATCCCGAGCTCAGGTTGGCAATGCACAATTACCACATTTGGAGTCTCTAGGCGGCGTGAATTTCTCACCAGCAGGAAATGTGTCTGCTTGTTTGCCTTCCAATATCATTAAAGAAAACGTCAACACTGAAAGTAACTTTTTGTTAACTTTCAATTGAGATTGCCACAGACAAGAAAACAAAGCCAGCTAAAAAATATTAAGTAATTGTAAAGGTAGATTAATAAGGTAGGTACGTTGATACTAAGATTTCCAAAACGATAAAATCCAAAAGTAAATGTGAAAAAATACAAAGTTTATAACATTGAAACCCATTATAAAATTATAATCATTACATGCTTTTGTAAAATATGTATTTAAGTAGTGTGATTATCGGCAGGACATATTAATACGTACTTACTAACTCGCAAAACAAAAAAGAAAAACTATTGAACGCTCCCCGATTCATGCCCGATTCCTATAATCAATGAAAAGTAATCCCTAATTTTAAACATTCGTAGTTTGCTCAAAAGTAACGAAGTTTAAAAAAATATCGAAAACGAGCGACCGTTGCAAGCAATCTTACTATTCAAATTCAAATTCAATTCAAATTCAAATCATTTATTTGTAAAATATGGTTAAAAAATCGTACGTAATACGTAATCAATACGACTAGTTTTTTGAATAATCTAACCTAACCATCATCGCTGAAAACGTTGCTCGACAGTTCAGCTACGATCACATAAACACATATGTAATTACGAATGATGTAGGTAGTACTTAAGAATCTAATATTAGTTTCAACTTAGTCGCAAAGCCTTAAATGGCTGCTTAATTGATTAACGCTAACGCTTTAATATTCAGTATGCGAATGAAGCGAAATCGACCTAAATAGCTATCCGTGTGTACACTAGACAATTCGAATATTCAGAATATATCTTAGCTATGTATGTTATTACTTCATCCACTGACTACCACCTTTTAATTGTAGCAAAGTTCAGGAACACCCGGAAGCCCAATTAAACGAAATTCTGTGGCCATTAGTTTGTGTGTTGAGATGTAGTAAATTTCAAAGAAATAAAATGACCAGATTTGGATAAAATTTTAAAAAGTTACTTACTTTCAAAAACAAATGAGGACAGCTTTAGAAATAAAGAAATAAAGTATGATTTATGTGGATGGATGATTATAGTGAACGAAAAAAGATTAAATAACTAAATAAAAAAAAGTAGAAAAGGGCTGACACTCTATTTATTCATGGTTTACTCGCAATGATTTTAAAAACTTTGAATTTATTCAAAAGAGCATTGTTACTAAGTCTGGATCTAATAACGGAATCCCTGGAAAATCGAAAAAATACTTAGTTATTAATTTTTTGTGTGTGCAAATGATTAGTATTGAAACCGCAGACAGTTTATTTTTTTTTCCTTAAGTATTAGGACTTGTATACATATATGAGTATTACTAGAATTTAAGTTGATATTTCCTTATAAACATTCTCACTACAAACAATGGCCGGATATCCTGTCGTACTGCGTAGTTTGTGGACATTAAGACCGCCTTGTTGGTCGAGTAGCTAGCGTACACGACTCGCTACACTGACCAACCGCGTGGCTCGGTTTCGATTCCCGACGGGAGCAGGTATTTGTGTGATGAACATTAATTAGACCTCTTTTTATTAAATTTCTTCTGGTATCTATTTAAGTATTTCTATGTATCAGAATCGTTGAATGACACCCATAGCAAAAGCATGATCATTTTCTTGCAGTGAAGTAGAATCTGAAGACATCGACAATTTATAATAGCTCTATAATGGTGATCCAGTTCAATTGTCGATGTCTTCAAATTCAACTCAATCTCATAGAAGGCATTCTTAGTTGTGGGTTAGTGGAAGCGCTCGGCTATAAAAACAAAGTTGATAAAACCCTACTTATGATAGGCCCTAGTCATCTATCGGCCGATGCCATACTTGAGTTTGACATTATTTGACATTGACAAGTATATTAAAATACTTTGTATTTTTAGATATTATGGTGCGAGTCAGTCGAAAAACTGAAGACATGCACAGCGCAGGAGGGCCATGTTGGCATCCCTGAGTGAAGTACCATTTGACTGGCAACACTGAGCCAAATTGTGAGCGGACTAACCGAAAAATTAACAGGCACTTTTGCTCGAACCATCAACTACTAGGACTATTAATGACTCTTTGCTTAGACTTCTGACAGAATAATGGAGTTTAGAAAATATAAAAATAATTTTTAATATTAACATAGTGTTTAATGGTTAAAAGTTAACTGTTGATTATTATCAAAATTATTATCTTCACTTGTATACCAACGTTTTTTAAATATCCTCCTAGTAACTTATGTTTACAGGTTTAGATTTAAATCGTGTAACTGCCAGGATTTTTGTTTTTTTCAAGAGATGGCAATGAATGACCTATTGATCCCATTTTGTATGTAGTCAAAAATTTTGTCGAAGTACTGTAAGTAATTGTTAAGTGATTGACACTCACATATAATTAAAGTATCCCTATAAAAACTATAAGTAGTGGTGCGCTGCAGTTCCGCGGAATAACTTTTTTAAAAAAACAATCGCCTACATTTACATAGTTTACTTTGCTCAATCTATTTCTGTCATTTAAAACTTAAGCCCTAAACAAAATTTACTATGATTTATTGATTAATTAAGCGCAGTATAACTACAAAAAAAGCGGGCAAGTACGAGCCGGACTCACCCATGAAGGGTTTCGTAGCAGTTTGCAGCAAACATCTTAATGTAAATGATCTTTCAGTTCATTCTCACCATAAAAAAATCGAACGCAGTTCTCAAAATACATTTGCTTGTGGCTGTAACATACGGACGGAGAGACAGACATGACGAGTCTATAAGGTTTCCGTATTTGACCTAAAAAATTGTTACCCTAAAAAATACTGAAGTTACTATTAATTAAAAACTTAAAAAAGTGGTAGTAGTTCATGTATGTAGTTATGCCTTAAAGTAAAAATAAATCGCTATTATTATAGACTTTAGTCAGAAAAAATTAATGAGTTTTTGCCATATTTGCAATTACGTTGAAATTGCATAGTCGCAACTTCTCGCTGGCTGGTTTATTATTTGGCCCTATGGTAGGCTTTTACGAGCAGGGTGCAAAATTAAGTGTTACATTTATTGATAACTAAATAAAACATTTTTTTGCATAAACAAACGGTTTTTCTACTCGGATCGCATTTCATAAAAAACTATGTTAGCTAGGCTCGTGGGAGTTTTAGGCTATAACTCACCAGGACGCCATTGCGACGTGGCCAGCGACGTTGCCATGGCTAGGTCTAGCGTTCCTGCGTCGCCATTTGGTCACCAAGTGCGTTAGCCGTCATACATCTCAATACGAACTAGTTGGCGACGTCGCTGGCCACGTCGCCATGGCGTCTCGGTGAGTTAGTCTAGTTTGTTATATATTTCACCATTCGAGCATTCAATACAATTAGGCTGTCCCAAGATAAGATTAAAAAAAATAGTGTGCCACGTCGCGTTTTTATATTTATTTTCCGAAAGATAGCTAATGATTCTAAGATGGTCCGACATATGCTGAAGAACTCATCAATGACGAGTTGGAAAAAATGCAGACGAAAGACATTTCACGATCAAACCACTCGGGGTTTGTCCAAGGGTGGTGTCAAGAGTTTTAAAACCGGCGCGTTTGTATAAAACAGTTCTAAATGCGAAGGTATTTAGGGAGATCTGGCTGCAGGAATCATGACTCCACATCTGTGTTTAGTTCGCGAGAGACTTGGCGTGAAGATACGAATGTATGTAACTTTTGTTGCTCCATTTTTGTACAAAAAACATACCTAACGCAATTTGTATGTAACGCCTCTCTATATTTTGTGTTACTGTGTCGTGAATCTGTGTTAAT
Source organism: Calephelis virginiensis (assembly GCA_002245475.1). Lineage (NCBI taxonomy): Eukaryota > Metazoa > Arthropoda > Insecta > Lepidoptera > Riodinidae > Calephelis > Calephelis virginiensis. Next base: position 4,533 of record NJDC01021355.1, on the reverse strand, counting down.
GTAGCATAGCTGAACTGTCGAGCAACCACAGACTAGTAAGAGAACTACACGTTCAGAGCGCCATCTGGGGAATACTGGCGTTAAACTGTATACAAAAATGAACACATCTAACATTTTTATTTATTTTTTATTTTTCCTAAGTTGAAGAAGCTAAAAAGCTACATATACAGCCAAGGTTTAAAATAAAAAAAACAGACGGGCTATTCCACGTTTTTACTCATTTCAAAGGGATTGTTATAATAAAAACACAAATGATTTTATCCACATTTTATTTATTTTCTGTCAAAGACATTTCAATAATGCAATTCATAATTGTAAATGTAACATGGTGACTAGTACACTGCTGCTGCTACCGAGTTGCTTGGCACACCCGCATTTCTTATGACCTGAAAATAATATTGTACTAACGACCGCTATTTGAGAATGTAAAAATTGAGACATTGGACGACTCAGTATCTACCGTTGAGTTTCACCATCGAGAATTGCGTCAAAATCTAACGATTTGTGCGTGTGTATTACTTATCTATGATGACTAAGAGGTGGAATAGCCAGTGGAATGACAACTACAGTATAACAGGTTTATTAAACCTTGCGCAAAATCTAAGGATATCCTGGAAGAAACTAATAATTTAACACACCTAAACATGTCTGATAGAGTAATATTAAGTATTGGTTCAAATGATACTAACCCATTTGAGGTTGTTAATCAACTATGTACATTTTTAGAAAAAAATGCAAAACACTACTGTATTTTTGGTGCCAGTGCTATCAAGTACAGCACTAAATGATAATTTATTAAATAATCATATAAGAGCAATCTTAAATTTATACAATAACTGCTATTTTCTGCCTAAGCTCGCAAACAATTTTAGTGACTCTCGTCGAGTTATTCAAATACTATGTAAGCAGTTAATTCACGAAATAAGTAAGCTAGATTATAACTTCTTTTTTTTAGATTATAACGACAAATACATAAAAAAAGTTTAAAATTATCTAGTATCAATTACAAAAGTCTTAAGACTACTAATAATTGTAATTATAAAAAAGGTACAATACCCTATTATTTTAATTTAAAACAAAATAAAACTCCAGTTAAAAATATAATTGAGGAAAAATATGCTAAAGGTACGATTCCCTATTATTTCAAAAAAAAAATAAACTTGATAACACTTTAAATCAAAACACTAAAATGAGTAATACTGAAAATAAAACTTTTTTTCTGTCTGGTGCGGTCAGTAAGAGTGAACAGTTGTATTTAGCACTATTAGATTTAAATAAAATATATAAGGAAGGAATCGATGTTATTTGTTTAACCGAGACATTTATGAAAAAAAGGTTCCGAATCACTTTTAAAAATACCGGGATACCAAATTGCATCATCTTACTCTAGAGAAAAAAAAGAGGTGGAACTTGCATTTTACTTAATAATCAGATGCAAACAAAAAATGTTTATTCTATTCAACAGTTCAAAGCTACGGAATACTTTGAATGTTCTGGTATTGAAATTCCTGACCACCATCTAATAGTATTTTGTATATATAGAACTCCACAAAGCGACTGCAATATATTTTTGCAGAAACTTAAGGAGCTTTTGTACGAGTTAAGTAAAAAGAAGAATAATAAAAAAATAGTCCTGTGTGGAGATTGGAATATTGATATTCTAACAAAAAATAAGTACTCCTCAGAATTAAAAGCTATATTAAACAATTATAATTTAACATCTCACATAAACAATCCAACTAGATTATTATCATGCATAGATCTTATTGTCAGTAATATTATGTCTGCCAAGGGGATGACACATCACCTCGGTCTTTCTGATCATGAAACAAGCCAGGTATTGAAATTTTCAACTGATGAAAAACAATTTCAGTCTTCATGGGTAGAATATGTTAGGGATTATAACAAAGACAGTTTAAAAAATTTTTTGCAATGTATCTCAAACTTATCATTTTTTGAAGTTTATGAATGAAGATGTAAGATGTGATGTAGATGTAGCCTTTAATAATTTTTATGATGATTTCAAGTTATTTTATGACTTGAGTTTTCCTATAATTTAAATAAACAAAAAGCTCAAATCAAGAAAAAAGCAATTGGGTTACGAAAGGCATAAAAATTTCATGTTTGAGAAAACGACATATGTATCTATCACACCGTAAACTAAATAGAACACATTTAAAAAGAAATAAAAAATTTGACACATATAAAAAAATACTGAAACAGTGTATATATAAATCAAAACAAATACAAAATAGAAATATTCTTTTAGAATGTAAAAATAAACGTAAGACTACTTGGAGAATAATAAAGGAAAATTCAAATAATATTAATAAAAATCACGAAATTAAAAATATAATTACTAAAAACATAAACACAAATAACATTAAAACTATGTCTGAACTTTTAAATAATCATTTTGTTGAATGTGTAAGTAAATCAAAAATAAATTCTAATAATAAAGATACTAGATAGGTTACACCCAATGAAAATACAATGTTTCTTTCTCCTACTGATGCAAATAAAATATTCAAAGTAATCAAATCACTAAATAATACCTTCTCGGTAGGATATGATGAAATTGGAACGGATATTATCAAAGAATGTAACAAATATATATGTGCACCATTGACACATATTATAAACTTGTCATTCGAAAATGGCGTATTTCCGGAAAAACTTAAATTGTCTTTAATCAAGCCCTTGTATAAAAAAAATGATCCAACAAATATTAATAATTATAGACCAACTACCAATACCAACTCTCTCTACCTAACTAACTCTAATACCAGTAATTGCTAAAATTTTCGAAAAAGCAATTTTAACCAGAATAAACAATTTTCTTGAAAAAAATAAAATTTTAATTAAATGAACAATTAGGATTTCTAAATAACAGCTCTACAACGTTAGCGTGCTACCAATTGACTAAAGTTGTTACAGAATCTCTAAATTCTAAAAAGCCAATTACCACTGTATTTTTAGATATGACAAAGGCCTTTGATTTTGTAGACCATACTAAAGTGCTTAATAAGTTAGAGAAACTTGGTGTTAGAGGAAATGCATGGCATTGGATACAAAGTTATCTAGAAAATAGAAAGCAGTGCACTGAGATTAGTAAAATCTTAAATGGAGTTAAAATATGCTACGGATCCAATTTTCGAACTAATTGTTTTGGGGTACCTCAAGGTAGCATATTAGGGCCTCTGCTATTTATTTTATATATTAATGACCTCCCAAAAGTCACGACACATCCGTGCATATTATACGCAGATGACACTACTTTACTCCTACAATGTGAAAATGTTAATAATTATGAAAATGACATCAAAATTACGATAAATAAAGTACTTGAATGGTTAAATAATGATAATTTAAGTATCAATATAGAAAAAACTAAACTACTACAATTTAACAACAAAAATATGAAAAAAATACCGTTAAATATAAATCATGGTAATAAGATAGTAGAGGAAGTAGACAATGTAAAATTTTTAGGTATTAGATTTGACCGCTACTGTAATTGGAAATCTCATATTGATATGTTATGTGAAAAGTTAGACAAATTTGTATATGCAATAAGGCGATTACGTCAAGTTATTTCTAAGGAAGCAGCGTTAACTGCCTATCACGGCTATGTGTCATCTGTCTTATTATTATATTATATGGGGCAACTCGGTAGATGTTGAAAAAGCATTAAAAGTTCAAAAAAGATGCGTAGGAGCAATACATAATGTAAAACCGCTAGATACTTGTAAACCTTTGTGTAAAAAATACAACGTATTACCACTACCTTGCATGTATATAAAATATATAGTAATGTTTGTAAAAAGGTACCCTCACTTGCTTACATCGAATTTACGAGATAAACAAAGACCCACCAGGTATGCCGGGAAATTATTTATTTATTTATTTATTTATTTATTTATTTATTTATTTATTTATTTGGTACACCAACGATTGTTACAATAATACATACATAGTTGAAATAAATTAAAATTGTCTGAGCCAATTGCACAATCAGTTACAGGTATACACCACGTGCTTACCTAGTTAATATCTGTACCTCAGAGGTAAAGAATATTAAATGCCAAATGCAAAACTTTACAGGACGCACAAAAACGCGCGGCTTCAAAGTTTGGATACAGATTTAGATATAATGTTCAAAAAATATTTAAATTGTTTACATTCTCTTAAGTTCTGTGTCTATCGTTGTTTTATTACATAAATACCAAACTACGATAAAATGACTGCAAGGGTCATTTTGCGGACATAAGGTTGTCTACTTTACAGATGAATTGTATTAATCGATTTAAAAAGAGTATTATGATACCGTACCATTATATACCTCTAATGACGTTTAGAATTTGATACTTATAAATGTTTAAGCAAAAGCATTATTTAATATAAATTAGTAAAAATATGACTTAAAATAAAGAAAAGAAAAAAACATTCAATATTAATTGAAACGAATCCTTTATTGATACTTTTGTCCAAGTAGAAATCGCTAATAAGATAGGTAATAAAATACTATAAGAG
>NJDC01021342.1:0-14132 GCA_002245475.1 Calephelis virginiensis | reverse complement strand
GATGTAAATGGACGCTATTTGAAAAGTTATAATAAAACTAATAACTTGCTAGAATGATTAGTTTTTGATTTTCTAAGAACTTTCAGTTTGACCCTCGTATCAACGAGAAATCGATGTTTGAATCTATATATTAATACGTGACGCCAAAACTTTGGACCCCTTTTTACGAAAATTGCGCAGACGCAGGAACATAAACTTTGGCACACTTATAGTTTATGTGTAGGAGAAGTGCAGAACGCTAATATTTTTCAATGATAATGCCTATAAAGTACATTAAATCAATAAATAAAACATTACCCACACTACCATGCATTTGACACACACAAAAATTTAGAAACAAAGAAAAAAATTTCTCAAGACCAACTACGTCTTGAGAAAAGAAGATGGCGTTCTTATCAACAAGGTTTTAAAATTTATTATGGTCGAATTTCCACCAACAGGCGACCACTAGTCTTCATAAATACGAGAAAGAGTGGGATTGAAAGCAGAAACTTACCAGAATTATTAAACATATGTTGTTGTATATGTGTTGGTACATATTTATGTGATGCGCGCGCGGCGTGGTACAGGGCCGTAATAATTCTGGTAAGTTTTTATAATTAATTAAAAAGCAAATTTAATTTTTATTTTTTGCAGCTAAACTAAAGCACAACAGAGGAACAAAAAAATTAAGAGGAACTTTTTTGTGTAGAATTTTTTTCCCTACAACTTTTACTTAAAACTTTTTTTTCTATTTCCTACCATTATTAAGTTATTTTAAAAAAAAGGCATTTTTCAACCCATTTTTATTTTTTTCATCCCTTTCCCCTTAATTTAAATCAAAAGTTCTTTTATAATATCATTATTTAAGTATAAATGAACACATATTTACTCATTGCGACAAAACTGGTCAGATCATGGTTTCATTTAACTTTTTACTGGACTATATATACAAAAATGGGTATTATCCGAGAGTGGTATCAAGAGTCTACTAAACAAGCGTGTGTGTATGATAAGAGCAATGAATGAGGAAGAAACTAGACAGATCTGCAGAAATCGTCAAACTTGGCACTTGAAACTCTCTGTCTCATTCTTGGTTTTGGGTGTGAAGATATTATGTATGTAAACAATTTGTAAGAAATCAAGGAAACGAACGAGCTTCAAGCAAACGTTTCGCTCACAACATCAAACATTATCATCCAGTTTGTGGTCGCGGTTCAAAAGCCTGCATCAGCTTTTACTTTTTTTTAATATATTGAAAGGCAAACAAGCAGACGGATTTCCAAATGGTAAGAAATTCTCGCCGCCCAGAGACACCAAAGGTGGTAATGGTGCGTTGCCAACATGAGGCCGGGATGTTAGGCCTCGAGCAAAAGTAAGTTTATAGGCTATTTACCCTCCAAACCGGAACACGTCATGACGTTATGGCGGTGGTACCAATCCGGGTGAGTCGCTGCGAAACTCTACCACCTAGTCAGATGTCACGGTGTTAGTTTGCTCACCTTTTACGAGCTGCCAGGCAGGAAGGCAGACGGTCTATTCTACAAATGAGCCCGGACCAACACGGGGAAAACACTTACCGAAACAATGTCGAAATGCAAAATATTGTTCATGTACATGGGAAGTTCAGTCAGCTGCGTATAGAACAGCCAGGACTGGCCACACTGAGCGATGAGTATTGCCCAAAGGGGAACACAAGTTAGGAACTTGCACCATGGTATGGATTGCGTGTGTTCATTCTGCAAAAAAAAAATACGATTTGAATTTAGAACCGACAAAAAATTAATATAATTTTTACAATAAACTACATTTATGTTTTTTCCATTTTTCTAATTAAAAAAAATGTTGCTAGGGATTGGATATGTGCCCAGTTTGGCGGCAGGCTTGCCACCTATCGCATTGTGGGACTTAAGTGTCTTCGGCAAGTCGTGGGTGACCTGATTGTGTCCCTGCCTACCACTTCGTAGATATGGGCGTGAAGATACGTACGTAACTATATAACAACGAATTATTTGATCTAGGAAAATTTATTGAAATTATTTATTCATAATAAATATCCCTGGATAATAATAATACCTAATTAACTACAATAAGTAAGTCAAAAAATATGGTTGTCTATTGTTTTCCCGAAGATTATATGCCATATATTCAAATGCCAGAATCTCATTTGCCCGAATTTTTATTTGCCCGAATGTTTTGTTAACCATAATATACTTGTGACATATTTTCTTCGCCCTGAAATTAGTTTCCATCATGATACGAGTGCCATACGTATTGTTATCCATTTTATTAATTGAAATAATATTATTCAACAGAATATTTAAATGCCTTACAAAAATTTGTATTTGCAATAAGTAAAATTTATATTGTTATAAATATATCACAGTACTATTATGTATTTCTAAAAAAATATATGACAGTATGATTACATATTATAGTTGTCTTCATTTCTAATACCTATTTATCTAGTACCTCTTTATACAATCAAAGTCGCTTCCGTCCGAATTTAACCTAATGCCTTTGTTCTAAAAACGATTAGTTTTCTGGCATTGTCTTTCATGTTCTAACCTAACCTAACCGAAACAAACCATACCTAGACCATATTACAATAATTAATCATTTTCTATAAAAAGAATCAATGTTCTTTTTCTAGAAGTTATTTTTATGGTTTGTGATAATACGACTTACTAGCATCCTAGCAAATTATATTATTCAAATTGACTTTATGGGAAACAAAGTTTCTAGCACGTGACTAATATATCTAGTAAACAGTGAGTATGACATATGAAATTATGAGAAACAATATTATGTCTGTTGACCATTATAGCAGATGAAATTATGACAAATGAAATTCTAGCAAGCGGGTGTAACCGAAAAAATATAAATAAAAATTAAATCTAAATTATTAGTAGTTAATAGAATATTATAAGATTACAGATTATTTAGCAGATAAAAATACTTGAGATTAATATAATTTCCTCTTACCAATCTCTAAGCAAAAGTAATGATCCCGTGGTAGATTTCAAAATTATATAGGCCTGTCATATAGCTTGTATGGTCTAATAAATATTTTTATTGATTGATTTAAGATTATACAACTTTTGATCAGAATGGTCTAATAAATATTTTTTGTTGCTTGGTTTAAATTTGTACAGATTTTGGTTAATCCAAAATTAAGAATTTGAATCACTTACACTCTTGAAGATTTCAGGCAACAACACAAAGAAAAGTCTCAAATACATTTAGTAAAATAATGATATTTTTGCATTACAGACATTTCATTTCTTTGTTTCAATTTGCAGTCTTTTTACTCTTCCGTCTTTGTTATTAATATATCAAAATAAGCAACAAAAATTGATCTATTCCCAAACTAAATACATTATATCTCTTCTGTGGTGTAGCGGTCCGGCGTCAGACTTCACTTCTTGGCCCCGGGTTCTAATAAAGCTTTCTAAAATTTTCTTATAAAAATAGCGTTGCCCAGGACTGGATATGTGTCCGGTTGGCGACAGGCTTGCCACCTACCACATTGTGGGACTTAGAGTCTTCGGCTAGTGTTCTGGCTGTGCTCCTGCTTACCCCTTTCGCGATATGGGCATGAAGATACTTTACATTCATAATATCGCGGTCGAAGCCGCGAAAAATTGAGAGTAAAGCTATAGAATAAAAAAACTTTATGTGCAAAAAATACATACAAAACACACTTAAAACTAAATGACATCCAAAAGCGGCCTAGTCGCCAAAACAGCGATCTCTTCCAGGCAACCCTATGATACGGAAATACAATCAAAGGAGTTTTATATGATGATGCTATTAATCACCAAAAAGAAATATAATTCACAGAACATAAATTTGGTTATCCTATCTATCAGGTTATATCAAACTGATGTGCAAGTTTGATTGAAATCGGTTCAGTAGTTTAGGAGTCCATTGCTAACAAACAACGTGACGCGTAATTTATTTATATTAAGATAATCTTTCTATGTAATAAACATTTGAGTTAGGACACTACAAAATGAGATACGACCTGTGGCGCTATTCAGTATCTTCTTAGTCATGATCACTTATTGAAGTGAACATCAAATAGCTGTCAAATAATAAGTTTTATATTTGCTAGGAGATAGCTAGATACTGACTAACAGAAACACATAGAGATAGCAAATACAAAATACGTCTTTTTACAGATATTTCATGTACACTTTACCCAGTGATCAACACTAAAGAGATACTGAATAGCGACACTGGTGTAGTGGTGTATTACTATGACGTCTAACAATATTATTACTAGGTACAAAGTGTTAAGGCAAAGTCGACTATATTGCGTACAAAATAAAGATGCGTTTTGAGACACAGTTACAAATAAATATATATCCCTGGACAGTGAACAAGTAACACAAATTGAATCCTACCCCAAAGTAAGCAAATTATATGCTTGTGATATGGGTGTTAGTCAACGATTCTAATAGATATCAGAATAAATTTAATAAACACCCAGACCCGGAAATGCAGACATGTAAATGCTCATCACACAAATGCCTGGCTAGCCATTCGACCGACTAGGCGGTCGAAGTTATGAAATAATACTACTGTGACGTCACAGAACAGTTGTAGATCTTTAGTGATAATACTTGTGTGTTTACTACTTTCACAGAAATATTAACATTTTCTGTAAGTACAGCGCTTCGCTGCACTTACGTGTTGAACGTAACCTTATCTCATTCAGTTAATATTTACATATAAATAGAAAGTTAAGAAATTAAACACATGTTTAAACTTTTAGAGCGTGAAGTATTTGTGACTTAAAGAATGGGTTTGGACCATATTAATATTATTAAATTAAATGTGTTCTCTTATGACACTTATACAATTATGTTCAAAGTAGCTGTTACCCGCGGATTGATTGTCCCCCAGGAACATTTTTTAGGGATAAAAACTATCCTATGTGTTAATCCAAGTTTCTCTCTTTGTATGTGCCAAATTTCATGAAAATCGGTTCAGCAGTTTTTGCGTGCAGGAGTAACAAACAAACATACAAACTTTTGCATTAATAATATTAATAGGATGTCCTCGAAGAGGAAAGCAGATGTGCGAGTTAATGTCACAATAAATACTAGGTACAACACATTTACATACACTAACTACATCATACACTTAAAAACACATAAAAATATCTTCCACGCGGGACTAGGCAGAGGCACAACCAGGGCACCCAAGACTAGCCGAAAGTCCCACAACGTGATAGGTGGCAAATATATCGTCTGTCGCCAACCGGGCACATATCCAATCCCGGGTAACGTTATTTAAGAAAATAAAAAAACATATTTCGTATTTTCTTGTTACCCGACCCTGGGATCTTACCCGGGACCTCAAAACTTCAAGTCCGACGCCGGACCGCTACACCATAGAGGCAACACACAAAAACACATATATTTTCACTATAATGGATGTAATAAAGTATCTTTCTTCCTATGTCCTATTCTACAATTAGTGGACCTGGTGGCGGTGGTGGGCATGGTGTTAAAATTGAACAACTTTTGGCTAAGGAAATCTATATCAAAAATTATTTGTGTCTCTCTCCCTATGTCACAAACTAATTTATGTGTGACTCCATTCCAATGTTGTCATATGTTCTGTAATATATATTTAAGTATTATCTTTTTAATTAATTTGTATTAAGTAATATATTTGTAATTTATTTGAATTTAGTGCACAATAAGGGTATGTCCATTATTTACGTGAGACATTTGAGTCTCGATTCAAGAGGGTCGAGCTAAGTCTCATCCAATCTTGAATTGGTAAGTCCCTTATGGGGAGGTGAATTATCGAGTGCCATATCTCAATGATCATTGCACATTTGCCTGGGTTCCTCTACATTCATTAATCTTTTTATACAAATACGCCGGTTTCGGAGACTCTTGACAACACCCTCGGATAATAACGGAATGATTTGATGGTGGAATGTCAACCTATATCTCCCCGGGTATCTAAAATCTAAATCCATATTGAGACAAATCTTAGTCGTCTAAAAAGAGGGAAAGGGAAAAATAATATTACTAAAACTGCCTCACGTTTTTAAAGGACGCCCCCTAAAGAGAGTCATAATATTTGTGTATGTATATATTGAACCAAACAAAGTTCAAACAGATAGATCTGTGCTTATGAAACACAAAGATTGTATAATGTTATGAATGACCTACACCAGTTACATGACTCATTGTCCTACATTACAGATAAGTTAACATTATGCATATTTATTATGTTACATTTAAAACAAATGTAACATAGAAATGGTTCATATTAGATAGAAATAATATTGATAAACCATTTGTCTTAAATTCGACTAGTTTTTTATGTGACATAATTAGTATGTGCACAGTATTTTTATAATTAACTAGCCAACCCGGCGAACGTCGTAATGCTTGACATTAACAGCTACTAACAGTTCGTATGAAAAAAAATTAAGTATTTCTTTTCCCATTTTCCTTCTCCCGATAATTTCGTAACAACACAACAAAATAAGAATTTGCAAAAGTGGTCTATCCATTGAAATGCGATGATCACCTGGTGATGATGATGACCTGGGTATTAATTTTTATTTATACAGGTTTTTTTATTAGCACAATAAATGTCTGTTTGTAATATCTAAGCGATTTTCGACAAATGCAAGCATTTTTTTCTGATAACCTATCTGATTGTATTGTATTTTTATTGACAGTTATCTGAAATAATAACACATGTGGTTTGTTTTTAGTTGCTAGTGATTGATTTTTTAATAACAATAGCTATGCAGTGAACTTTTAGGAATAATAAAGGTTGCTATGTGCAACGCAATGGTAGTGCTACTCATATCATGAAACACGTAACCTGTAAAATTATAGATAATAAAATAGATACCTAATTGTACTGCATAGCCAATTTGACATTTCGTGCTTGACTGTTCCTATGTGCTTCGAAATCTGAATCAAGTCAAAATAAAAAAATATATACTGATATTACTGTTTGTTCTGGGTAGATTGCAATATGAAATGATTTCATTTAATTGATAGTTTTCAAACATATACATAATAAATGTTACATATAAATTAAAAATTAAGTAATAAATTACTGCTAATTTTCTTAATTTATTAATAACTAGCGGCATGTCCCGGCTTCGTACGGGTATAAAATATACATATAAACCTTCCTTTTCAATCATTTTAAAAAAAACCGCATCCAAATCCGTTGCGTAGTTCTAAAGATTTAAGCCTACAAAGGGACAGAGGAATCAACTTTGTTTTATACTATGTAATGACTATAAATTAAAATTTTTACCTGAGGGCCAATAGACTCTGTGATATATTCAATCTCCTTCGGGCATATTCTGGGGTGTTTCTGTGGTGTATCATATATTAAATATATCCAAGCGAAAAACCATAAAATTCCAACCCCTCCAAATACATAGAAACATAGGGGCCATCCACCACCATAGTCTAAGGTACAGAGCCATCCAGATATGGGTAAAGATATAACTGTTCCAATATTAGAACCTGAAAGAAAAATGTAATAATCTAAAAAATCTGTAACATCATATCTTATGCAAGATTGTTTGAAAATTGACAAGTATCTCATTCTTAATTGCTTGACTAACTGATTTTTTTTGTACTTCTTGTTGTTCGAAAATACTAAAATTGACAAAAATATGAAGAAAAGAATGTAATGTTCCATCATGTGAGTTGATAATCGTCAAACAAGCCATTAACAAAAAAAGTACACTTCTGTGCACAATTATGTATATACTTTAACCGCCCTATAGTATATATACAAAAGCACTACAAGGTTCATCCTGGTATTATAGTCTTTACACTGTGATATATACTTTAATATTAACCTAACTGTACTCTTACAAATTAAAGTAAAAGTTTGATAGCCTAAATTAAAGGTAAAGTTAGGTTGATTTTATAGTTTGTGTCACAGTGGATAAAGACTATAACAGCAGGTTGAACCTTAGATTATTTTAGTCTAGTTTATAGCATGGTTAATAAATAATAAATGTAGGATTTCCTGCCTACATTAATAGGTCAGGCATTTGATAAATTATGTAAGTCTAGGGTAGTTATTGCATAACCCAAGTAAAATTATTAACAGTAATATGGAAAAAGGGATGTATCAGAGCCTCTGCTTACTCTGTTTTGAAATGGCAAAATTTTGTTATCTGTACCTTCTCATAAAGAAAACAAAGAGAATAAACAGGGTAAATTGGGAGAAAATGCTTTTTGGCATTTGTTCACCTGTGTACATTTATTTTAGTGCAATAAAGGATTAAAATAAATAAATAATCTACCGAAACAACTTATAACTTACCTGCATAAACATATGCTGCAAACTTTGACCTTTCCAATGGTGGAATCCACCTAGCTAACATAGCATGCATAGCTGGGTATGTTACACCTTCCCCTAGACCCTCCAAAACTCTAACAACAATAAAGAATTTGAAGTCTACGAATGCTGCGATTGGACTAAGAATGGTAAATATTGCAGTGAGTAGTACACCCACTCCGTATACAAGTTTACCACCAAAAATTTCCGCTATTCTTCCACCTGGCACCTAAAAAATTCAATTCATTTATTCATCATAAGGTGTATCTTGGGACCATGGTTCTAACTTTCCATTAATTTTGATAAATTCAACTTCTTATAACTTACATACCTTAAATAAAATACAAATATATGAATGTAGATAATAAGTTACAAGCGGCTGGTAATTGTGACTTGTGGTGCTTTTTGGGGGAGGCCTATGTCCAGCAGTGAACGTCCTCCGGTTGATGATAATGATGGTGTTGATTAGTACACCTATGTAACTTTATAATAAGCCTGACTATTTTCAACATTTTTAAATAATATAGTTTTACATTTAAGTAAGAAAATGATAAAAGCTTAAGTCAGAAATCTTGCAAAACCACATCCTTAAAATTCTGATTCAAATTCAGATGTTTACAGTCCAATATAAAATCCTTTTTTTCAAATTAATTTCTTTATTTAAATTACCAGTTCATAAATATTTTTCAACAGTGTCTATGTAATTTGTATATAAATGTAATTTCCAAAAGCACAATTAACCAAAAATGAGAAACATATTAAATTACTTAGTGGAATATTGTCTCACCTGTGTTAGTACATATCCATAAAAGAATGAACCTAATATTATGCTCTGTTGTTCTGGAGTCCAATTAAAGTCTCCTGGTCTCTGTAAAGTTTCATACTGAATTAATTGTATGTATTTATTATTTTTACTATCGTTGACTAACCACCACCCATAACATAAGCATTAAATTTGCTTACTTTGGTAAGCTTTTAATTCAATTTGTGTAACTTATACCGAGATATTTATTTTTTATTTTATTTTACTATAATCAGTTACAAACATCAAAGCTCACATCAAAAACCACACATTTTACCATTCCCTCCAAACACAATTATGAATAGCAAAAACTAATGTTACGGTAAACATCAAGTAACCTGTTACTTGATGAGTGTATGTTTATCAATCACATAATAATCTTAAAATCACATGAGCTTTCACCGAAAATAACCTTATCAAAATAGGACCAATATTAAAATTCTTATTCAAAAATTTAGCTAAGAACCATTTCAATCACTTCCCTTCAAATGAAAAATTAATTGAGATGGTTCTTAGTTACAAATTTGGAATAGGAATTTGTTGGGGCTATTTCAAATTGATTATTTGTTAACAAACTATGATGGCCCAGAATAATCACCCAACACACACACAAAACTCAGAACACGAGAGGTGTTTGCCCTCAGGGGTAAAGAAGAAAAAGATAAATTTTAATAACAATAAATCATTGCAGTGTGCATTTATGTCTATAACCAGTATTATATTGATTAAAATATATTAAAATATTGAATCAAATTAAAGTACTGAGTCAGAACAAGTCATCAATATTAAAATAATATATGTATGAAATGTAAACATGTAAGTTTTTTTTAAATTACGATTTATTTATTTATAATTACGATTTTGATGTTTTACATTAGTTAACAGTATGTATAAATGGTTACATCCCCCTGAAAATAATCCTGGCGACACCCATGAGCAAATGTCATTCTCCTTTCTCCTTCACATATTCCTTCAATTCTACTCACATACTTAGTCTTACATCATGTTTCTCAAAAATTGCCATGTAACATACTAATTAGAAGTTTGCCGTTAGATCAGTCTTATACTTAGTATAACTTACAGAAGGCACAGAGCTATTGCTTGGTGTTGAAGCTGGGCACACATCCAAGGTGGAATCATTTGAAGGTTGTGGAGTTGTTGAGTTGATCATTGCTACTATAGCCACTGACAAATTTACACGCATTGCATATACATTGGCAAAGCCTAGGAACCCCATGATACCCAAAACTGTTCGACATTTTATCCATCCTGTAGTTTCTTCTACTAAAATTTCAAATAAATATAATATGAATGAATATAATAGGTCAATAACATCTTTAAATTTTAAAGTAATAGTTTATTTATTAACCAGTCTTAACATTCAATCTATCATTTTGTGACAACAATTATGCAACTTTGTTGAATTGGAGAGCACCTCCAAGGATGTCCAAATATGTATTAAGACCCAGAAATAAATTAATAATCAGTAAATAGTATCAATGTATTAAACATATTAATATATCACTACAGTAGCTGTGTCCAAGACTTTACTTGTCTAAGAATTGATTTATTGAGAATTACTTTAGTTTTTTTTTTTACAAAAATAATAAAATGTTTCAGATCTATCTGTGTAGTAATTTATCTCATTAATTAAGACCTTGGTTTTTTCAAACCCAACCTTTCTGCCCTAAATTCGTTCATGTAAGTTCTTTAGATTTATTCACGTAATAGTGATGGACTATACATGGAAAGGTGGAAACTGATGAAATAAATATAAATAGAGTTAATCATCGTTTATCCAAAAACTAGAAGGAGAATTTATATTGGCCAAATGAAACAAGTCAGTAAATTTGTTTTTGACTGATTATCGCCTCTGTGGTCTAGCGGTCCGGGTGTTGGACTTGACTGCAAGAGGTCCCGGGTTCAAATCCAGGGTCGGCCAACATAAAGAAAATTGGAATTTTCCAATTTTCTAATAAAAAAAAAATGTTGGTCGGGATTGGAAATGTGCCCGGTTGGCGATAGGCTTGCCACCTATCACATTATGGGACTTAGTGTCTTCCGGCTAGACGTGGGCGCCTTGGCTGCCTACCTCTTCGGGGATATGGGCGTGAAGATACTTTTTTTTTTTGACTGATTATAATGAGGGTTATAGTTCGATAAGACGGCGTACATACCTCTTTCAGTATCTATAAGATTTCTATGGCTAGATGAGACATCATTTTCTATATCAGCATTTAATATCGAACTTTCCTCTGTAGGCAGCGACATGATTTAGCACATGCCTCTGATCGAACTTAAGAAAGTTTAGCTAATAGTCTTAATTACAACAACAATCTATTATTATTAAACTAAGCTTCATGACTTAGAAATGACTCATTAATATTTTAAAGCACCTAGATTTCAATATTTAGTAAACAAAGGAAAGAAACACTGGAATAGAAACTTCACAATTTTAAACGTCAACTGACTTGACAAAAGACACTTGACAGTCTGTTTGACGGTTAGAATTTTTTTTTTTCGAAATGACTACTGTTGTGTACGTCTATTGACTTTAACAACGTCACCGGGCTAGTGGGCGAGCAGAGTGCTCAGCCAGAGATTTAATTTTGGGTGGTGCCTGGGACCCCACTCCCTAAGGGTGTCTCCTGTGAGACCGTACCTCAGCTTAGGGTGGGATCTTGGTTCGTTTCGGAAGAGGATATTGTGGCTGTCTTAAGGGTCTTCGCCGCCCTCGGCGGCGGCGGTGTCGCGAGTTTGGTTAGAAATTGATTTTGACATTTGTTAAAAACAGATTGTTGTAAGTAATATTGTTCTGTGTTGTAACTTGCAAGAATAGAAATAGGAATGTGTTGTAAATATTATAGATAGGTACTATAGCTACACTTTTAAGCTCTAGAGTACCTACCTACCTATTTCAGTGGTTACCTACCTATTATGTAGATACATAATGAGTAAATAAACACCTAAAGCCTAGATAGACATAACATTGTAATTGATATAATAGAGGTGGTTGGCCTTATTGACTAAAAGAACAAAACTAATTTTCTAGGTGAAAGATTTGTTTGTACTTTGTTCTAGCCTGTCAGGCATTTTTTTATGATATTGTAAGGCAAACAAGCAGACGGATTTCCTGATTGTAAGAAATTCATGCCGTCTAGAGACACAAAAGGTGGTTATGGTGCGCTGCCAACCTGAGGCCGGGATGTTAGGTCTCAAGCAAAAGTAAGTTTACCGGCTACCTTATCCTCCAAACCGGAACACGCCAAAGACAAGCGCAGACGTTATGACGACAGGAACTAGGCAGGCTAGTCAGATGTCACAGCGTTAGTGACGTTAAGCCTATGCTCGCCTTTTAGGAGCTGTCTGGCAGGAAGGGATAGTTCATTCTGCAAAAAATGGTCTAGGTTACCAACACGGTAGTACAATGTTGATTTTGCTGTAAGTTTGCTTTTAAAGCTCGATTCATGCAAAAGTGGATGTTGGAATCGAGTATGTCAGCTTAGGCACTCTTTAACACAACACTAGATAATTATTAACATTCAGTTTATAGTAAGCTATAAATTATTTTATCGGATTCGTTGAATTTATTTGTAACTAAATAGTCCATTAGTACTGTGTCCAAAAGTACCTAAAATGACACAAACGATTCCAATTTTAATTCACATGAGAGGAAAGAGGAACTATACGTTCGTATTAGGAGCATTTCTTAAGTACCGTAGTCGCGCCCACTGTCCAGCTGAGGGCGTAGCTGAGTAGCGTAGGGAATAGACGACAGACTGTTTAGAAGCAATTATGCTGTCCGAACCCCGAGGGCCCTCCCCCTTTTTAGATAATAGATACCTTAAAGTATATTTAACCCAGAATCATGCGCCTATTCAACATACTCCTACTGAAATGGGTAACTCTACTCATAGAATATTATGGATTTTTTCTACTTTTTATACGAGGGAGATACTAGTGTTTGCGTGTGAACTGTAGCCTGATTACCACTATCCCCGATACCTCACCTATGAACCTTTACGCATTCTTCCCTTTACTTCGCGTCTAAATTTAGCGTGGCTCTGACGCACGCAAACTAGCCTTGAGGGTTGACGTGTATCGCTACAAGCTTGTCCAAGTTATGGAAAATTGTGGAAGCTAAAGTGCAACTACTTTACGAGATGAGTCCTTTATGTTTCTCATTAGTCCCAGGGTCATCAGCTCAAAACGCAAAGGGGTAAATATATTATTTGGTAATAGGTTAAACTTAACAACGCTTCACACCGCAGCGTCTAAATGTTGGTAACTGGGCCGGGTCGGATCCATTATTTTTGATGTGAAAACTTCTTTAGCGGCGTTGTGCACTTTTTTGGAATCGAAAATTCGTAAAACAGATGGAGAGTAAGCAGCCGGCGTAGCGTTGGAGAGGAAGTATCCCCCTCTCTTTCTACGGCGCAGCGAAAATGTATGTCTGAGCCTGCTGTTTCGTTTAGACGCCGCAGGCCGCTTGTGCGAATGTTCGTGTTGTGATGTTTGTGTACGGTAGCGCAATAAATGAATATTGTATTCCACCACATAAATGATAGTAGATACTATCATACTGATAATTAAGGCAATTCGTGCAAAATTATTCCCTAACCATTCCAAAATATCAGAAATGCACCACGTTAATATTCATGTTTTCACTTCTGCCGGCACTGCTGGAGTGCAAGCCGTCGTTTTTGAAGTGAAAACTTCTTTAGCGGCGGTGCGCACTCTTTTTGGAATGGGTAAAAACTTCTAAACTCGTGTCAGGACACGTGACCTGATTCGTAAGACCGCGCAGGGTGCTTGCGCGAATAAGACGGCACAGGGCGCTTGCGCGAACGTACTTGTTGTTATGTTTGTGTACGATAGTAAGCGCAGTAAATGAATATTGTATTCTACCACATAATCATAGTACTTTCATACTGATAATTTAATTAAAGCAATTCGTGCAAAATTATTCCCTAACCATTCCAAAATATCAAAAATG
>NJDC01021316.1:22675-38044 GCA_002245475.1 Calephelis virginiensis | reverse complement strand
ACCCAACGCTCCATTCACACTATTCCCTGCACTCACTCTCCTCTACATCCGCGGTGTACCTTCCATCCCTGCTAAAAGCACAACCAAGAATAACGGAAGTTAGTTTTTTATTTATCTTCTCGCCAACGTTATTGTATGGAAGTAGGATAAATGCGGTCGAAATGAGAGCACTACGGAAAATCTGTGGTGTAATGCTCGCTGACCACGTTCGTAACAGTGAGATCCGAGAAAGAGTGGGATTGAAAGAAAGTGTTGGTGTTAAATGCTCCGCTGGTTCGGTCATGTGGAAAGAATGACAGATGTGAGATTGACAAAGCAGATATACAATGCGAATGTGGATGGAGGTACCCGGGGAGACCAAGGCTGACATTTCACGATCAGATCAATCGCATATTATCCGAGGGTGGTGTCAAGAGTCTCCGAAACCGGTGTGTTTGTATGAAAATGGTAATGAATGTGAAGTAAGCAAGACAGGTTTGTCAGGATCGTAAGCTCTGGCACTCGATACTCTCTGCCTACCCCGTAAAGGACTTGGCGTGAAGAGATGGCGTATGTATGTATGTATGTCTTTCTATTATTTTTTGTTTATTCTTTTATTTGTTTAATTTATGAATGAGACACGACCTTGACGAACGGGCTACTTTACCGCATTTAAAAATATTTTAGCGACTTCCCGGTTTACGCAACATACAATTTTTGTTAAGTAACATTTTTGGAGGGGTACGATTACAAGGGGAGCGTAAATCTTCTTTAAGAAATAAGTAAGGTATTAGTTGAACGATCCCTAGGCTAGTAATAAATATAAACATGATTCACTCATACATACATATTTCCTCGTAAAGTAAGTTCTTTAAGAGGTAGTCCGAGTGATCCGACGATCATTGCAGGCATCCTACCTGGCTTCCTCCACATGCATTACCTTTTGCACACAAACGTGACGGTTTTGGAAACTCTTGCCACACCCTTGGATAATACCCGAGCGATTTCAACTTATGTCTCCCTCGATAGTTACATCCATCCATATTCACATTGTATATCTGCTTTTGACATTAAGTACATTAATAGGATTAATAATACATTGAACTCCTGTGTCTATAATAGTTTGATTGTGAAGTAATAGTCGATTTGTACTCCGCCACTGTGGTCGGTCGCCCATAATGGTCACCATCAATCATCCTCGCACGACCGCCCGATACATGTAAATTGCGGCTTTATTGGATGGTTTAATGTGGCCAATTTTACGATAGTGCCGACGATTCCGGTAGTAAAATGCATAGGAAACGAGCTAAGTGTAGTAATTTGGTTTGAATTTTTTCAAGCATTTGGTGACAAAAAGATGTTTTATCTGATGATAAAAAATCCGACATTATTATGTTATGGTGCCTTTAATATTTTTTTATTAATGTCGTATAATATAGGAGTGACATGATTTTCTTTAATGGCATACAACTATATTTGTAGTTAATGAATGTGGAGGAAGCCGGACAGGGGGGATATTATGTATCTCCGTTGACAACTCAAACTGCAAAAGTGTACATCAAATGACGTCATTTGGGTTTGCTATCTCTATCGTATTTCTGTTGGTCACTGAAAATAGTAAATATAAGTAAAACGCCATTTGACAGCGATTTGATGTACACTCATCCATTTTGAGTTGGTAACTGAGTTTCATAATCACCCCTCAGGTTTGCCAGGATCGTCAAATTTAGCATTCGATAGTCTATGTCTACTACGTAATTTTATGATTGGATTTTATTTGAAGTTACTGTATTATTTTAATTAATTTAAATAGCAAACATGGATTTATATTTAAGCGACACATTGACATTAATTCATTTTGTTTTTGACATAATTTAATTAATTTGTAACATTAACAGGTTATTTATATTCTCACCCTGTGATTTTAGTTAACATTATTAGTTTATCACGACATCTTACAATTATTTATCAACAATAATATAAATTAATAATCTATTTTCCCTAGTAAATAAAAATAATAAAAATGTTATCGTATTTTTTATTATTATGATTAAAAACATACAGCAACAATTTACATATTTCTCCCTAATTTTTGGGGAAACAAAATGTTTATAGATGTTACTTTATGGATTGGGTACATAAATATAAAGTCGGTAGCTTTATTTTTATGTACCCACTGTATGGTTATAATTTTATTATAAGTAGTATCTAGGCTACTATGGGTAGTCACTATGTAAATAATAATCTGTTAAAATGATAACTATTGTTAAGTTTATTTTGTGATGTAGGTAATTATTTGTTTATGGACAACTTTATTTTTTAGGTAAGTAACATTGACATGTTTTAAGAGTAAGATGCCTTACCTACAAAATAAATATAATTTGAATAAGGAACTCGGCATGAAGATTTGTATGTATGTACCATAATCATCTTACTGTCTTTTGTCATAATGAAGTTTCTGTATTCGGATGTAGCGTATTTCATATTTGTTTTAATTTTTAATTAATTGTTAAAAATAATATGATTATTAAATTTATTTATTTGTATTTAATGTACAAATAAGCACAAAGATTTTATTTAACGCCTAATGGCATTTTCTTGCAGTTAGCCTCCGGGGAAAAATAATAAAATAAGCTGTTATTTGTCTCCTGTTTTCCTGTAACTTGCACAAGTTGCACATGAATTTGTGTCATAATTAGGTTTCTATAAAAATAGTTATAGATTTTTAAAGATATATTTTTGTTTATTTCTTTGATTCACGTACTATCGAAAGTGCAGGTAGGTATGTAGGACAAGATTGATTGGACATGATAAATACGTCATAAATGTTTTTATTTCAAAATCTTGTCATAAGCTCTTTGTCTATTCGTTGAGATTGCACTTGCACTATTTTTAGTACTTTCTTATTTTATCTTTTCGTTCAATGAAATGTTATTCAATTTTCAGGGCAGAGACACATGTGTCCTCATATCTGGGGAATCAGGCGCTGGCAAGACAGAAGCCTCCAAGTTCATCATGAAATACATCGCGGCGAACACTATGCAGATACACAGAGAGTACATTGACAGGTAAGTGACTGCCATATTACATTGAGATTATTTGCTGACCTTTTTTTTTAGGTTTTGGCATTCGTGTTAGCATTTTGCCATTAGTCAAGTTGAAGCATCAAGTTGACCTAAATCGGGATTCAATTATAATTAGTCATACGCCATGTCAAGGCCTTGGGTGAAGCGGTAGCCTCATTACTCAAGTTCATATAGTGGAGATTTGGCGGCAACGAGGATTTAAGCGAAATACTAATTTCTTCATGATTGTTTCATTTGTACACTTGCACTGAACAAAATTGTACAAAATACCACCAAAATTGACTAATCACACTCAATATAACAACGAAATTCAATAATTATGACAAAACTTCGATTATCTTTACTCTAGATGGCGCCAAAACTCCATTTTATGACCTTGACTTTGCATTATTACGATTTTGGTAGATGACAGGAGAATTGGTGAACTCCTGATATCAGACAAGATGGAGGTGGTGTCAGACGGAATTCTCCTCTTGTTGATCCGGGCTCCTTTGCAGAATTAGCCTTCGCCATCTGCCAAGCAGATCGCAAAGGAGCGCAAAAATAAACTTATTTTTGGTGGCTTTTTCCAATAAAATAAAAAGAAAAGAGATGGAACATATTAAACATGTCAGATTAGTTCTGACATGTCAACGTGTTATGTTATTTTTAACATTTTTTTTATAACATTGGACAGTAAGCAAATGGATTTTCTGATGGTAAGAAATTCACGCTGCCTGGGGGCACAAAAGGTGGTAATCGTGCTTTGCCAACCTGAGGCCAGGATGTTTAGACCTCGAGCAAAAGTAAGTTTAGCGACTACCTTATCCTTTGAACCAGAACACGTCAACGGCAAGCACTGACGTTTTGGCAGCAGGAATAGGTAAGGCGGTAGTACCGATCCGGGCGAGTCGCTGCGAAACTCGACCACCTAGTCAGATGTCACGGTGTTAGTTTCGGTAAGCCTATGCTCACCTTGAACGAGCGGCCTGGCAGGAAGGCAGATGGTCTATTTTGCAAAGGAGCCCGGACTAACACTTGTTCTTATTCCCTTGGGCTAAAGTGATCACACAGTAAAGGTAGAAACAAACTGAGCCCAAGTATCCTACGTATACGATGCATGATGACGTCTAATTTCGTATGATGCCCTTGAATTTATATGAAAACGTGTGGCTTAGAAACACACTTATGTTACGCACGCTATCCTACTCACGCGTTCGTAGAAGGTAGAAACAGACTGAGCCCACGTATCCTACGTATACGATGCTTGATGACGTCTCATTTCGTACGACGCCCTTGAATTTATATGAAAACGTGTAGCGTAGAAACACACTTATGTTACGCACGCTATCCTACTCACGCGTTCGTAGAAGGTAGAAACAGACTGAGCCCACGTATCCTACGTATACGATGCACGATGACGTCTAATTTCGTATGACGCCCTTGAATTCATATGAAAACGTGTGTCTTAGAAACACACCCATCTTACGCACGCTATCCTACTCACGCGTTCGTAGAAGGTAGAAACAGACTGAGCCCACGTATCCTACGTATACGATGCACGATGACGTCTAATTTCGTATGACGCCCTTGAATTTATATGAAAATGTGTGACTTAGAAACACACTTATGTTACGTACGTTATCGTACGCGTACGTAGATCTGCCGATCCAGGTAGGCGTGGGAAAGGTGGAGGGGATCATGCGCTATCCCACGTATAGATCGTACGAACGCGCGACGCGACCAACAATTAAACGGGAGGGGAATTTATTCGTGTACCCAATATCTTATATTCTCTTTTTATTTTGTTTTTGTAACAAAGTCATATCTTTTTCTTTTTTTAAATTTATAGAAATTTAACCCAAGCACAGTGCAAGTACTAAAATAAAAATACCTTGAAAGTCATATAGATTTAAAAATAAATAAACATAATAAACCCCTTTCAAATTCATTTTCCGAATTAGAAAACATTTTACAATGAAGTCAGAACAATTTCTGACGTCAATTGTATGTTGTATACGTGGGACCAGTGTACACGCCTACTCTCCCACGTCGTAATGCATATGTGGGCAATTTGTTCCTACCTTTAAACTCTTCAAAATGGTCCTCAACGGTGGTGTGTCCTCTATAATTAATCAAAAATTGTAAAAAAGTATCTTCACGCGTATAATTTAGACAGAGGTAAAATCAGGAGGGTGTCCAAGATCAGCTGAAGACCTTATTCACACAACATGTTAGGTGGTAACTAACCGGACACTCACCTAATCTTGTGCAACGTTGTCTTTCATTAGTAAGTTGAAAAAAAATATATATGAAGTTGCCTGACCCGGGAATTGAACCCGACTTCTTCAACTCCTCACCACCAGACCAACTCCAAGTTACGCCGGACCACTAGTCCATTCCATTGAGTCGATCAATGTTTGTAACTTATTATTTCTCTTCCCAGGGTCAAAAACGTGCTGATCCAATCAAATTCCATATTGGAGACGTTTGGAAACGCGAAAACCAACCGTAACGACAACTCCTCCCGCTTCGGCAAGTACATGGACATCCACTTCGACTACAAGGGCGATCCGGTGGGCGGCCACATCAGCAACTACCTGCTGGAGAAAAGCAGGGTCGTCAGCTTGCAGCCGGGGGAGAGGAACTTCCACTCCTTCTACCAGGTAACTGACCTGGTTCTTTACAGCTAAGTTTAAAATATCTGTAGCCGCATTAGAGAGTTTCGATAGAGGTAAATTTTTGGATAAATATATATATTAAATACCAGTATAGTATCTACAAGCCCATATCCCCGAAGAGGTAGGCAGAGGTACAACCAGGGCGCCAACGGCTAATCGCAGACACTCAGGCCCACAATGTGATGGATTGTAAACCTATCGCCAACCGGGCACATGTCCAGTCCCTGGCAACGTTATCTTTATGAGCAAATTGAAAATATACATTTTCCAACTCGACCGACCCGAGCCCGACCCGAGGGTCGAACCCGCGGCGCCAAGAAGTTAAGCCCGGCCCTAAACCGCTAGATTACAGAGGCGATCCATTTTTGTAAATGCTCGCCATT
Organism: Calephelis virginiensis; assembly: GCA_002245475.1. Lineage (NCBI taxonomy): Eukaryota > Metazoa > Arthropoda > Insecta > Lepidoptera > Riodinidae > Calephelis > Calephelis virginiensis. Next base: position 31,936 of record NJDC01021316.1, on the reverse strand, counting down.
GTTGCGTTCCATGCTAGCGTGTAGAGAAGTCGCTGGAATTCCGCCCGCCCGGGTATGGAACCCGGGACCTCAAGAATTCAAGTCTGACGCTGGACCGCTAGACCACAGAGGCGACATAACACATTACATTAAATACCAGTATAAATTTAATAAACTTCCAGACACAGGATCAGACAAGAAAACGACCAGTCATGGTCACGACTATTATCCCTATAGCCAACAGTTTATTCAGGTTAATCTTGGGCCGTAGATTAGTTTACTAATCTCATTTCGATGTAAATTAGGTAATCTAATAATTAAAGCACGCGATAGTGAACGTTACACATATGTTTAGTCGGTGTTGTATAATATATTAATAAAAATACAAGAATAATAAAGAAAGTGAAACCGGTTAGCTAATGTGACTCCATCCAGCTGTGGATTTTGATGTTTTAGTTTGCCGCTTCCTCATATTATGTTTTTTTATGATATTGGAAGGTAACAAGCAGACGGATTTCCTGATGGTAAGAAATTCACGTGGTAAAGGTGGGTTGCCAACCTAAGGCCGGGCTGTTAGGCCTCGAGCAAAAATAAATTTACCGGCTACCTTACACTCCAAACCGGAACACGTCATGACGTTATGGCGTCAGGAATAGGTAAAGCGGTGGTACCAATCTGGGTGAGTCGCTGCGAAATTCTACCACCTAGTAGGATGTCACGTTGTTAGTGACGGTAAGCCTATGCTCGCCTTTTACGAGCTGCTTGGCGGGAAGGCAGGTGGTCTATTCTGCTAAGGAGCCCGGACAAACACGAGGAAAAATCTCTGGATAAGTCACACAAATTGAATCTAACCCCAGAGTAATGCAATAAATTTGGTGTACAAGGAAGACCCAAGAACGCTAACAGGAAAAACTTCCTCGAATTGGTTATCTATACATAATTACATACATGTCTTCACGCCAAGTTCATTAAATTATATAAGTAATATAGTACAATAAAAAACTTATGTAAATTAAATTTAGAAGAAGAAAGACAAGCTCGCTGAGTTTCTTTCGCCGGATTTCTCAGTGAGTGGCCGCGTTCCGATCCGGTGGTAGTTGTTAGAATTGTATAGACTCGTCAATCTTTGTATAGATCTTTGTGAATAAACATAATATTTGAATTTTAATTCCTCCAAATTGATTAGCCCTTTAATGCAAACATACAAATAAATAAAATTGGATTGTCCGTTTGTAATATTAAACAGATTTTTACTATAAGCGAATAAGAAAAATGTTACTTATTCCAAAATATAATTTACTATTTTTGGCTGTCGGTCTGTCTGTCTGTTTGTTCCGGCTAATCTCTGTAACGGTGTTGACGAAATTTTTAGATAATAAATACCTAATACGATGGAAAAAATTTTTGGATAATTTGTCTTTCTGTAATAGTTTCGCATTTTTAATAGTTTCTAACTTAATGTCGTACATTATTTAACACCCAGCTGTGCTTATAATTCGTTAAATATTTAAAAATACATTATTATTTTAATGCTGTACAAAATAAAAAAAATGGCCGTTTTGATATTTTGATGTCAAGTTATAGTGGGATACAAAATCTGTTGCCATATCATTTAAAAAAACTACATTCGCCTCGACTCGCCCGGATTGGTACCACCGCCTTACCTATTCCTGCCGCCATAACGTCATGACGTGTTCCGGTTCGGAGGGTAAGGTAGCCGGTAAACTTACTTTTGCTCGAGGCCTAACATCCCGGCCTCAGGTTGGCAACGCACCATTACCACCTCTGGTGTCTCTAGGCGAGTGAATTTCTTACCATCAGGAAATCCGTCTGTTTGTTTGCCTTCCTATAACATAAAAAAAAATTCAATTAATCGTATTAATCGCTTCTGTGGTCTAGCAATCCAGCGTCGGACTTGACTTAGATAAGTTAGACTGGATATGACAGAAAACTATATATTTTCAATTTTCAAATAAAAATAACGTTATTTTTATGATTAGACTAGCGGCCCGCCCCGGCTTCACACGGTTATGAAATATACATAAAAACCTTCATTTTCAATAACTTTACCTATTAAAAAAAACCGCATCAAAATTCATTGCGCAGTTTTAAAGATTTAGCATACAAAGGGACATAGGGACAGAGGAAGCGACTTTGTTTTATACTATGTAGTGATATGTGCGCGGTTGGTGATAGACTTTGCCACCTATCACTTTGTGGGACTTAGTGTATTCTGCTAATCGTGGGTGCCTTGCCTACTTCTTTCTTGTCTGTGCCTCCCTCGTCGCGGATATGGGCGTGAAGATACTATTTTTCAATTTATCGTTACTTAGGATATATTCGAATGTTTTTATTTTCAGCGAATAAGAAGACGGCTTCTCTGTTGGCTAAAGATAACCGTGGCCTATAGATACTATAGATGTTACAGGTGCTTTGCTATCCTGAGGCCGGAAGACATATTGTGCAAGGCTACCGAATACCCCATCCTTTCAATCGGAACATGACAAAGCTAACTAGCTAGAGAGGTCTAGCTAACTCGGAACATGTAGTTCTGCCTTGTATCTCCTAGCAGTACGAAATATACTTAACGAGCTGTAGGCATATTCTTAAATCTCGACTTCCTGCCAATTGGAAATTGGATTCAGATATGTAATTTTGGGTACTTTTGAACACAGTACTAGAGGAATGCTTTAAATTATTGTATGTAAGATTATTTTTATGTTTATTTTTTATAATTTGTCCCACTTATTCTTATTATGTTAAAAGTAAAGTAAAGTACCTTCACGGCCATATCCCCGAAGAGGTAAGCAGAGCCACAACCAGGGCACCAACGATTAACCGAAGATACTAGGTCCCACAATGAGATAGGTTGCCACCAATCTCATTGTCGGATCTCATGGATCAAGCCTATCGCCAACCGGGCACATATCCAATCCCGAGCAACTTATTTTTTATTAGAAAATTGGAAAAACCCAATTTTCTTTTTGTTGCCCTACCCTGGGATCGAACCTGGGACCTCATGCAGTCAAGTCCGACAATTGAACCGCTAGACAACAGATTATTTTCTTATCATGTTTATTTTATTTATTTAGGTATATTTGTTCATTGTACATGATTAAAGCTCTGTGAAGTTGTAAAAACCGCGAGGTTGGCAAAACATTAGCCATCCAAAAATTGTACATGACGCCTTCCACTGTTCCATGACAGGTTCTTATTTGTGGATTGACGGAAAGAAATCTGTACACTAAAGTTCTAAACGTCTTATTAATACATATAGACTAAAGGAAAAGTAAACTTAACTTGAAATTTTTTTGACCGCCTCGATGGTCGAGTGGCTAACGTGCATGCCTAACTACACAGTCCAACCTCGAGGCTCGGGTTCGATTCCCGACGGGGGTAGGCATTTGTGTGATGAACATTTAGATGTCTGCATTTCCGGGTCTGAGTGTTTATTGAATTTATTCTGGTATCTATTTCAGTATTTCTATGTATTAGTATCGTTGACTAACACTCATAAAACAAGCATATAATATGCTTACTTTGGGGTAAGATTCAATTTGTGTAACTCGTCTAGGGATATTTATTATTTACTGTAATACCAGGTTGAATCATGGAGTATGTTAGTCCATGTTTATTAGTGAGACGGCTAGAGATACGCCCACCTTTTGTTCATTTCTTTTTACCACTGTTTGTTTCTTCTGTCAAAAAATTGTGTGCATGAAATAATTATGGAATATGTATTAGCGGCCCGGTACGTGCTTCGCTACGTATTAACTGAAGTATTAAAAAAAACATATATTAGAACATCAAATTGATTTGTAAAAAAAATATTAATTTCTAGCTATTTTAAAACTTAACCGTTTTCAACACAAAAAAAAACAAAAAAAAACAGAAAAAAAATCAATTTCACAGCACAATCCCCATCTGAAAAAAGTTTCAATTTGACTGAAAAATACCTATTAACAAAATGATCCGCCATTTATTGAATTCATTTGGTACAAAAAGTGAAATAAAGAAGGAATCGCGCGACCGATTTTATGCAAACTTCACATAAACCATCTACTAAATAGTCCGAACAAACTTTAAACATTTGGTTTGGATAGGTGAGCCCGTTCTTGAGTTATAGAATTACAATGAAAAGTGGCATTTAATTTGATATATTATATAGATAATAAATGGTAACATGTGTCTTCTCCTTTTTTAAAGTCGGTTAAACATCACAGGTATTTGATTTTCTAACTAGCCGGTGTCAAGCGTGTAATGTTGTATGTGCGTTCATGCATAATATAAATAAACACGATCGTGGAAATGATATAATTAAACATTTCGTCGTCTGGAATTATGTCAGTGTTACGTCTAATATTACCGTTTCAATTGACATTGTTTTGCCATTAGACTAAACATGAAGATGGAATGTTTATTGTAACATGTACACATATAATTTAGATTTGTTTGTTTAAACACTAACCGTTCGCCGGCAATGTCAATACTGGCCAGCTATAACTCAGGAGAAATGTTTTTATTTTTTTTCGTGTGGAAATCCTCACGAATATTCCCTACTTTCGGGGTAAATGGTGGGATCATCCCGATCCCCATCACTAGACCCCACTTAACAGGGGGCCGCAGCAAACCGTCAGGGAAGGCGTGCACCTCTTCGGGGTCTCGATGGCAATAGGCGCCTCCCTTACTGTTGCAACCCCATGACAGGGCTTGCAAGATGATAAAGCTCATCCCACTTTAACTTAAGTTAAAATGACATAACTCTCACAATAACTAATTGGTGTCCATATACGGTAACATTGGACAATCTGTCTATTTCTCTAAGTTTAAAATTAAATAGGATTACGTGTATTACTACAAAATGAATGAATGAATACACTTTATTATGCACCAAAATTTACAAAATAATACAAACTCTTTCACTTATAATAATATTTAACTTTTAACCGCACAAAGGCGGTTTTATCGCTTCAGAGCGATCTCTGCCAGATGATGATGTTAGTGAGTATAGCATCCTCTATCCATATCAGAAGCAAATATAAATACAATAATATTTTATTAATATGTCGTACTAATATTAAACGCTAATGTTTGTATGTTTGTTTGTTACTTCTTCATGCAAAAACTGTGGAACCAATTTGCATGAAATTTAGCACATACACAGAGGGTAACTTGGATTAACACATAGGGACAGTTTTTATCTTCAAAAATGTTCCAGTGGCGACGCCGCGAACAACATCTAGTAGTAATTAATATATTTTTCATAATAATTATTTTTTTTCTTGAGTTTGTTTGAACTATTACTACTTAATTATCTAATATGTCCAGTGATGTTTATTCATTTTGTATTTCAGCTCCTCAGTTCAAATAACCAGCACACGAAAAAGTTCGGACTCAGTACATCAGCTTCATACAAGATTTTAGGCAACGAACGGGCTACCGCACAGGATTCTAAGCTGTATAACCAGACGAATAGTGCCTTTAATGCCTTATGCTTTCCGCCTGCTGTGGTGGAAAACATATGGGGCATAGTGGCTGGAGTTATTTTGTTGGTAAGTTTATAAAAAGTGTTATGAGATGTTGACGTTGTCTGAAGAAAATACATTCTATGGGAAGATTTTTGGATCAGGCTTAAATTTATACATAAACTAGAGGTCCGTCACGGCTTCGCACGGTTATGAAATATGCATATAAACCTTCCTCTTCAACCACTTTGTCTTAAAAAAAACCGCATGTAAATCCGTTCCATAGTTATAAAGATTTAAGCATACAAAAGGACATAGGGACAGAGGAAGTGATTTTGTTTTATACTAGGTAGTGATTAGAAAATATAATTTCTTTCTAATATAGTGATTAGAAAATATAATATCTTTCTAATAGACTTTCATGTCTAGACTGGTAGCTGATTTTGATGGAATTTAGTAGTGAGATAGGTAAATATCCGAGGTCAAATATAGCTTACTGATTTGTCTGATCGTTCATGTGGTTTCTGGGAAGACAGAATTTTTAATAACTGGTGAAGTTGCTGGCCAAAATTACTAATTGATATTTCTAAACATTAGAAACTAAACTAAGTCTTTTGTAACGATATTCCATCTTGATAGTGCTTATTTAAAGCAAAAACTACTATGAAAAAGGTTTTTTTCGCGCTTAAAATCGAGTAATTAGTACGTTTTCTTATTTTTTTTATTTCATAGTAATATGTTAAAATCAGAATATTTTTAAATTTTAAAAATGTTGAATACTAATAAGATATTCTGCTGTATCATGAAGTCCAAAGTCGAATCGATGAGACGAAAATAATTGAGAACTTACAAAAAATATTCTAAACGTATTTAATTATTATTAGTTTTATCTTATTAGTTATTACTTCACACAGCGTGTACATAGTTATCTTTTCCATATAGACGTATAATGCCATGTTCTTTTCTATTTAAATCAGCAACACTAGAACTGTCAAAGTCTTCTGACATTTCCCGAGAGATATCATCTTTTCAATTGACATTTGCCGCGTTTATTTAATGACAGCCAGCTTTTTAATTAACGCAAAACTTTCACACTAGAATTCTGTATACTTGCAATCACTTAAATTGCATTTTGTTATAACATACAATACGCGACAGATAAAAATGTGAAATGTATATTCTAATTAGGTTGTATGTATTGTAGTACAACCTCCGTAAGTTATTACCCTCGTAACTATAATCATATTATGTTAATATTGATCACTGTAATCTGAGGTTAACGCCGTCAATTTTACCACAACGAGACTGTACTTGAAGCACGGTTCAAGGCGGTATGAATTATAAATATGCTGGCGAGTTAACGGCCTTATTCATTTAATACATAAGGTTGAGCTCAAAAATATTTTTTGCTATTTTTCTTCAATAGAAAGGCATAAATTTCAATCATTGTAATGTAAAATGAATGTAAACATTATAATTAGTAATTGAGCCTTGACTTTTACTGAATTGGAAATAATGCTGGTAATATCTAAGCTTGAATTTTTGTGATGGCATACAAGTAAAAGAAAAGTAAATCTTATCTCGTTTTTCCCGTTAAGGCACGGGCTCCTTAAGTAAAATAGATAATCTGCCTTCAGTCGTCGGATGAGTAATTCTGCGATCACCTTTTTTTCTTTCAATCATATTTTTAGACTTAATGATGAATTAATAGCATAATTTTGACTTTTAAAGCTTAAAAAGATTTCCAATGCCTCTTACATTAGTTGTTGTGTGCTCAAAAATCGCTTTTTTGTATTATTACCGATAATTACTGTTATTTACACTGTTTAAGAAAGCATAGGTGCCATATGCAGTTTACGAACGACATTGTATAGGTCTTTGTCATGTTATAAAATTATTTTGGCGTCAGATAGCGATTAAGTTGATATAAGCATGAATGAGCTGATGGTAAGAGACAATCGTGGCATGTAGCCACCATAGATGTTACAGGTGCGTCGCTGTCCTGTGGCCGGGTGGGTGTTAGGTCTACCTTTCAAAATGGAAAATGACATTGCAATTATGGCGGCAAGAATAGATAAGGCGTTGGATCCCTACCTGGGCTAGTTGCTGCACAGCACTACAGTTCGTAAAATAGCAGTTTTGGGGTTACTGCTTTATGTAGCAGGTAGCTTTCTGTTTGTTTGTAATTTTACGTTCTATGTAAGTACTTCTAAATGCCGAAAAAGGTTAAATACTTATACCATGAGACTTGGGCCAATTTTTACTTACTAGTGGTCGCCCATTAGTCGAAATTTGACCATAATAAATTTTAATATCTTGTTGATAAGAACGCCATCTTCATTTCTCAAGACCAATTACTTTGTTTTTAAACTTTATGAATAGTTAGTGCGCCATCTGTGTTCTTGTATCTTTATCATCAATATATTTGTTTGTGTGTGTTAAATGCATAGTAGTACGTCTAATGTTTTATTTTTTGAATTAATGCACTTTATAAACATTATCTTTAAAAAATATTAGCGTTCTGCACTTCTCCTACACATAAATTATAAGTGTGCCAAATTTCATACTCTTCCGTCAGCGCATTTTTCGTAAAAAGGGGTCCAAAGTTTTTGCTTCACGTATTAATATGTAGATAATTGTAGTGTTTCTTTAAGAAGAGCGAAATAACTAATTGGAGAGTTAGAAAGTTGTGATTTTGTTTTCCAGGGAGAACTCACATTCACAGAAACCTCTGATGGTCAGCTAAACACTTCAGGGCCATTGAAACAGTGCGTCAACGCGTTGGGTGTGTCGGAGCAAGCACTGAAGGCAGCCATGGTGGGTCGAGTGCTGTCTGCTGGTGGGGAACTGGTCAGCAAGGAGCACACGCTGTCCGACGCGAACTACACGAGGCTGGCTTTGGCCAAGGCCGCCTATGATAGGCTGTTCACATGGATCGTGCAGCAGGTCAGTGTCAGCATGTAGAGTTTATTTCAGAGCAAGTGCCAGAATTTGTTTGGTGTATTCCAGGAAGAAATTAATTAAGTACTATACTAGCGGCACGCTATATTGCGGACTTGACATTTGTAAGTAGTACTTAAGTAAACATATTTACATTTTCGCCTCTGTGGTCTAGTGGTCCAACGTTGAACTTGACTTGTTGAGGTCCCGGCTTCGAACCTCGGGTCGGACAACAAAAAAATAGAAAACCAGTATTTTCAATTTTCTGTTAAAAGTAACGTTGCTCTGGATTGGTTGTGTCTTTGATTGGCGATAAGTTTGGACTCTATCACATTGTGGGACTAGTCGTGGGTGCCTTGGTTGTGCCTCTGCCTACCTCCCTGGGCGTAAAGACACTTTTTTTTCGTTTTATTAACAATTTTAATGACCTATTACTTGCGATAAGCTATAAATGCAAAAACTTATAAATTCGTCATTCGGTTATATTTTCATTAGTAAATTGACATTCACATCGTTATTCTTATCTGTCAAACCGGCCATCTTAGCGTGCCGCTAGTATATAGTGCCTTCATGGTCGTTCGAGCGATTCCAATCGCTAGGGAATTTTTATACGCCAAATCTAGTGTTTGACAATGTCGTCTGCGATAGAGTGCTGTCCTGGATCATGCAACAAGATCATGTTTCATACATAGACCATCTGCCTTTCTTTGCCAGGCATCTCGTAAAAGGCGAGCATAAGCTTATCATCAGTAACACCGTGACATCTGACTAGGTGGTAGAGTTTCGCAGCGACTCGCCCGGATTGGTACCACCGCCTTACCTATTCCTGCCGCCATAACGTCATGACGTGTTCCGGTGCGGAGGGTAAGGTAGCCGG
>NJDC01021316.1:0-22608 GCA_002245475.1 Calephelis virginiensis | reverse complement strand
ATCATGGACGAGGCCTGCTTAAACCCCACCAAGGTATGCAGCATAGAATGTAGACTGATAGCTTAACACACTTTAAGCTTGGGACCGACCCGAATCACGACAGGAAGAATTAACAACGCTTCTAAGCTCAAGGTTGAGATTATGAACCTTATGGCTAAACTTACCTGCTTCCATGTCTTTAATGTATACAATTTGAGCATCATCAAGTACTACAATCGTTGGTTTTGCCCCAGGAAAAGGGAGTAAACTTCTGTTTTTCCAGGTATTTGACTAGACTTCATGAGTTCGATTTCCAGGTTGGGCAACAAAAAGAAAGTGGGATTTTTCCAATTTTCGAATAACAAAAATGTTGCTGGGGATTGGATATGCGCCCGGTTGTCGATGGGCTTGCCACCTATCACATTGTGTATTCGGAGGTAGGCAGTGGTACAACCAAGGCACCCACGACTAGCCGAAGATACTAAGTCCCACAATGTGATAGGAGGCAAGCCTATCGCCAACCGGGCACATTTCCAATCCCGACCAACATTTTTTTTATTAGAAAATTGGAAAAATCCAATTTTCTTTTTGTTGGTCGACCCGGGATTCGAACCCGGGACCTCATGCAGTCAAGTCCAACACCCGGACCGCTAGGCCACAGAGGCGATATGGGCGCGAAGATAATTAACTTTTTTTTTGTACCTACCAAAAATCGGAGTTTTAATATCAAACTTTAATGGGCTTAAATTCTTCTTTACAATGACCTTCACGAGGTGTTCATTAATAGTGTTATAAAAAAAACTGACCAACACATACCGACTCGGCGTATCTTTCACAATGTGACATTGGCGCAATTATTTTACTAGCCACAGTAAAAGCCATAACTCAAAGATTGATGAGTTTGACACCAGACGCTTGTAATGTAGAATACAATAGTCTGGATGTCTTGGTTAAGTTTAACAATGTTTAAACAACCAATTTTAAATCTGCTATTGGATTGGCCACAAACCTTTATGTAGCCAATGTTTGGTTTCCCAAATGAAGTGTCTGATTGTATACCAGTTGATTTAATGAAAATGTATGTTTAAGATATCGGATGGTCAGCTGTTGGAGGCTATGGACAAACGTTTGGGTGGACACAAGCATTACACATCGCGACAACTTTCACCCACCGACAAGAAACTCAAACACGGCGTGGAATTCCGTATCACGTGAGTTGTCTTAATTATGGATATAGAGAAGTCAAAGATCTCTGAACCAAGATCAAAATTTCCGTTCCACCAAATTTGAAACTGGATGGAGGCATTTTAATCTCCAAGTCATGAGTTATTAATGACAAGCATTGATTTAAAATTAGTCCTATGTTATTAAATTCATTAGTAGTATAATTTTGGAATTTGAAGTCCGAAGTCTTCTTAAATCAACTCTTTCTCGCATACGTTTTTAGTAAAGCTTTCGACTATTTGTATCACGAGGTACCTATACAAAATAATGCTGCTCTAAATAAAAATATAGTTCCTAACTTCTAAAACCTATTTGGTACTAGGTATTCATAAATATAATTTAATGTATGATATATTTGGGATTTTATATTGGACTGTCACAGGGCTACATTATTGGACCTGATGTATTCTTTACTTATGCTTATCAGTTATAACCGTTTGTTATTTTTGTAATGGTAAAGCAATTGCCAGTAACCATTAAATTATTTACTTATCTTATTGTTATTTAGGCACTATGCAGGAGATGTGACGTACGCAATAACTGGTTTTATGGATAAGAACAAGGACTCGCTTTGGCAGGACCTCAAGAGATTACTGCATTCTTCGACTAATGCTTCACTCTCCGCTATGTGGCCAGAAGGTGGTGACCATATACAAAAGGTGAGATTAGGTTCTATATTTTTTTCTTAACTTCATCATTTTTAGTTTCGGTTTCTCATTATTTTGGCCTTAACAATTTTCTTTACGTCTTTAGGATACTGTAAATAATGAAACCGGGTTGCTAAATAAAAAAAATGCAGAGGGTACTGAATTGTAATTATATATAGATTTATAACTTTAATAGAAAATATCTCGGCCGATATCTTCACTGATTTTGAAGAAATGACTTAAATTTTAATTGTATGTAAATTAAAATTGATTTAGTATCTATTCCTTAATCATAATATTAACACGTAAAGCAAAAACTTTGGCCCCTTTTTATGAAGATTGCACGGACGGAGGAGTATGAAAGTTTGCACTCGAATAGCTTATGTGTACCATACCAACATGCATTTGACACACACAAACAAATATACCGATGATAAAGATGAAAGGTCACTGATGGCCCACAAACTCTACATTTATAAAGTTTGGGAACTCTACATTTATAAATTTATAAAGTTTGGGAGCAAAGTACTTGGTTTTAATAAATGAAGATGGCGTACTTATCAAAAAGATATTAAAATTTAATTTGGTCTAATTTCGACCAATGGGCGACCAGTCGTGTGTAACAAATTAATAAACAACATAAAAAGTTTTGAGTGTTCCGTAACTCATCCGGGTTATTTTTAGAGATAATATATAGATATTATTTATTATATTTTAATAAAACTATAGAGTTTTATTCTCTTATCCTCCAAATTTCATGAAAACTGTTTCAGCAATTTTTGCTTGAAAGAGTAACAAATAAACAAGCAAACTTTCGCATTTATATTATTAGTAGGATATTCTGCCTTGAGTTTAGAATGGTTGGGATAATATTATCTTCGGTTCCAGACATCCAAGCGTCCCCCGTCAGCGGCGCAGCTGTTCCGCGGCTCGATGTCGTCCCTGGTGAACACCTTGCGGACGCGGGAGCCGCTGTACGTGCGCTGCGTCAAACCCAACAACAGGCAGGCGCCCGCCGCTTGGGAAGAGGACTTGGTAAGACTTTTTTTAATCATTGGCCTATGAACACCATAGATTTTATAGGTGCGTAGCTGTCCTGTATTTTAGAGATATTGTAGAAGTCTACCGGTTGTCCTACGCTCCTGACCTTTATGGTAGCAGGAATAGCTAACCGGATAGATACTCGGGTAAACACAAGAACACTCCAGGAACATTGGTTTGTTGTAACATATGCTTTCCTCTTTCGAGCTGCAATGAACCAGATCGTCTATTCTACATATAGTACCTGGATCGTGATTTATACTTTGCTAACTTATTTTAATACGTGTTATGGAATATTTTTATTTCCAAAAAAAAAATCGTTTGAAATCCAGTCGATGTTAAGTCATTTTCTATGAAAAAAATTTTTTTTTTATTCTATTAATGATAAGCATATTAGCATAACCAGTTTGTTTTAATGTTTATTTTAAGAAAAGGGTATTGATAAGTTAGTATAATTGATAACTTATGAATTAAGTAGATTATGTAAATATTTGATTTGTAACAAATAATAATAATGATTCCTATTGCGTAAAAGTGTGAATGTTCTTTAACAGATGCCATATGTGTGACGTGTATGTTGCGTAGGTCCGCCACCAGGTGTCGTACCTGGGTCTGGTGGAGAACGTGCGCGTGCGGCGCGCCGGGTTCGCGTCCCGGCAGCGGTACGACCGGTTCCTGAAGCGGTACAAGATGCTTTCCCAGTACACGTGGCCCAACTTCCGCGGGAACTCCGACAAGGACGCCGTCATGGTGCTGCTCCGCGACCTCCAGGTCACCGACGTGCAGTACGGACACACCAAGCTCTTCATCAGGTACGCTTATTGTACGATGGTGTGAGGATATCACACCCGCTATTGATAGATTGTAGGATAAGTAAAAACATTGCCAGTAAAAAAATGCTGACATTTAGACTAAACGGTAGTCTTGCGATAGTTGGATTCGTCTGATGTATTTGTGCGTCCATATCGCGAGTGAACTTTTTACATACATAAGAATCTCGTCAGAACAGCCTTAGACTACCCACATATACTTGTGATTGTAACTGTATTGTTAATTGAATAAAAAATCGACTTTTATTTATTTTGGCAAACATAGGAAGGCAACACTATATTAAAAAAACATATAGTCTGAAGTAATTCGCATAAAATGGAACCTTTACTCTTTCCTGCCAATTGATAATATCTACTTCTTATTGTTATTTTTTAGGTTACTTTTACCTTTGTAGATCGTCAATTTGATAATTGTTGACAGTAGAAACTCGAAAAAGCTTATTTTTATACCGTCTTGTTGTTAATAACTCTATAACACTGTAATAAAGTCTGAGGCCAGGCTGACCCTTGGAATACTTTACTCCGTGTTTATTATTAATAATTACGGAGTAAAGTATTCCGTAGGTAAACGTGCACATTCGTTGTTCATTATTCCATTTTATTAAATATTTTGTTTTAAAAAATGTAGTGTTATGATACTATGTCCTTTGCCGTGAGCTTTTATCTGATTAAATTAATTTTAGTCAGTGTTGCCATAAGTAAAGTATACGTCCCCAGGAGCGCGCGCACGATCCACTCGCTGGAGGCGGCCCGCGCGGAGCTGATCCCGTCCATCGTGGTGCTGCTGCAGAAGCTCTGGCGGGGGACGCTCGCACGACAGAGGTACCGCAAGATGAAGGCCGCCATAGTCATATACGACGCCTGGAAGTGAGTACACTAATTGTACATTGTTTTCCTTATTCCTTTACATTTGTTAATTGATCGATTTGACTTTCTTTTTTTGGAGGTCGATTTTAATAAATCTAATTTTGGAGAATATTGTTCACTGTAATATAACACTCCCGCGTTTGGATACAGTTTTAAAAGTGAAGCGGCTAGGAACTAACTTTTTTCTAAGACTGACTATATATATTTGAAATCGTAACGAATAATTTATTAAGATTTTTATTTCTTTCTTTAGGTTTTGGCATTCGCGTTAGCATTTTGCCAGCCATTAAGTCAATTAGAAAATTGCATCAAATTTATCAAAATCAAGCTTCAATTATAATTAGTTATAAGTCGTCAATAAGACATGTCAGGGTCTTGGGTAAAGCGGTGGCATCATTACTCAAGCTCATAGAGTGAGATTTGGTGGCAACGAGGAAATACACGATACGATAAATTTACTAATTCCACTCAATCAAATCAATCAAAACATGAAATTCAATAATTTTGAAAAAACTTCGACCATCTTTTTCTTCGATGGCGCCAAAACTCTATTAAGATAATAATCGCTTTTCCCGTGAATGGAATATTTTTATTGTGATGATATGTTTATTATATTTCGTCAAAAAATGTTATTTAATACATATATGTAATATTTCCAGACGGTATCGTTTCCGACGCTACATTGTGGAACTCCAAAGCGAGTTGCAAAGGAATCGTGGCGTGATCAGAAGCTGGCCTCAGCCGCCTCGCCGTGTGGCAGTTGGCCTCATACAGGCGGCCTACAGGCGGTGGAGAGCCTACCTCACCCTGAAGCCTATCCCTCGGGAACAGTGGCCGCAGCTTAGGATCAAGATATCTGCTGCCAGTGTACTCCGGGGGAGACGGCCTGTCTGGGGTGCTGCAAGGTTATGGACTGGGGACTATCTCTCGACCGACGCATATAATCCACATTCATGTATGTATATAATTTTAATGTACAGTAGTAGTATTTTTGGATTTTATAAATAAGATCACCAATTTTTAATAAACGTTGAACGTTCTGTAGAGAAATAACATTTTTTTAGCAAAATATCACGTGAATCGTTCCCGCTCATTGTTAGTAGTTGTTTACGTGCCATTGTTGAAATTTACTGCTTCGTTAACCAATAAGAAATGTATTAGAAGTGAATTGCACTTAATTTATATAACAATTTCGTTACACTACTGATTTTATTTAAGACTCGCAGTTTCACGCAGCTTCGCCTGCGTAACTTGGCTTTTTCTGCACCGATTTTGATGAAACAAAGCCTTATGTCACTCAGGGATAACGTAGCATTCTAAAGGTGAAAGAATTTTTGAAATCGGTCCAGTAGTTTCGGAGCCTCTGTTGCCTCTGTGGTCTAGCGGTTCAGTTGTTGGACTTGACTGCATGGGGTCCCGGGTTCGAATCCCGGGTCGGGCAACAAAAAGAAAATTGGGTTTTTCCAATTTTCTAATAAACAAGAAATGTTGATCGGGATTGGATAAGTGCCCGGCTGGCGATAGGCTTGCCACCTATCACATTGTGGGACTTAGTGTCTTCGGCTAGTCGTGGGTGCCCTGGTTGTGCCTCTGCCTAACTCTTCGGGGATATGGGCGTGAAGATACTTACTTACTTTAGTTTCGGAGCCTATTCATTTCAAACAAACAAAAAATCAAACCTTTCCTCTTTATAAAATTAGTATAGAATTTAGTTAGGGTTAGGAGATATTTAACACTTTTTAAACGTGTATCTACTCTTAATACAAATATACCTACATACAAGTTGAGTAAAAAATTAGAGTTCGTAGTTTTGGAGATATTTCCATAGAAGTTCGATATTTCCGTAAAATTAAATTTCCTGATTATTAAGATTAGATAGATAAAATTGTTTTTTATGATATTTGAAATCAAAGGAGTAAGAAAGTAATTCACATCACCCAGACACACCATAAGTGGAAATGGTGTGTGCCAAGTGCCAACCTGAGGCCGGGATGTTAGACCTCGAGCAAAAGTAAGTTTATCGGCTACCTTAGCCTCCAAACCGGAACACGTCAACAGCAAGGACTGACGTTATGGCGGCAGGAATAGATAAGGCGGTGGTACCAGTTCAGGCAAGTCAATGCGAAACTCCACCGTCTAATCAGATGTCACGGTGCTAGTGACGGCAAGCCTAAGCTCGCCTCTTATGAGCTGCCTGTCAGGAAGAATGATCTATTCTTCAAAGGAGCCTGGACCAACACGGGCCAAAAAAATGTTAATAATTATCGATATTTTATTGAATCAGGCGTTACTTTGCCACATGTAAAGAACGTGATAATTTATATTGTTTCCCGAGCTCTTCCTATATTCGTGTTCTGGTCGCGGAGGTGGGTAGTGGGAACGTCAGTTAGGCTTCTCACATTCTGTGTCGTTTGGAGGATTATGTGCTGTACCATACAAATATTGCCGAGGGGTTGACTTACCGAGAATGTCCTTAAGCCATCGGTTCTGTGAAGATAGACGCGGGTAGCTCGTGGGCTTCTGGAGTCGAATCGGGCACAATATTCGGCAGCTATTTCTAGCACTTAATCCATAGGGGGACTGGTTCAACTTTCCATAGACACAATTGTTATCATGTAACGCATTTTGCTAATTAGGTAAATAATTGGACGGAAGCACACACGGCGGTGGTTAACGTGTCCCGTACGCAGTTCGAATTCAACTGATTTTTAGTGTTGCCCGATGCGTAGATGGCGGACAGACATCTCAATTTGTCTACCTCGGCATTGTAACAAAAAATAGATCCGAAGTATTTTGAATTATCCAAATTGTGCTATCTTATTTTAAAAATATGAAAAAATACAAAAAATAAAAAATATAAATTAAAATAATTTGTTTCTGTACGAAACATGTGCCACAACAGTTACACTGCTTACGCGGAATTAGCAAAATAAAGGCTTATTTTACATCTGTAATAATCATCGATGGCAAACTCAAACCCTGAAAAAAATAAAATGTGACATATTATTTGTTCAGTGACATACCGTTCAGCTGTGGTGAGCCTGCAGAAGGGCAAGCCGCTGCGGTCGCTGTTCTCGTGCCGCGCGCACAAGTTCAACCGACACAACCGTCTCGCCGAGCGCTGTCTCCTGCTCACCGACTCCGCGCTCTACAAACTGGACGCAAACACGTTCAAGCTGCTCAAGAAGCCCACACCCATCACTGAGGTTTGTACAACATTTACTTGCCCGTTAAGCCTCGGCACATCAGCGACACACCAGTAACATCTATGGTGTCTTTTGGTCACGATTGTGTATCTTATCATCAGGAGAGCCGTGTGCTTGTTTGCTGTTTTTATACATTCACACGCACACGCACGCATGGATCACGCACACACACGTACACATACACGCAGGCGTATGCAATTTCTGATTTTTTTATATACAACATTTTTGTAGTGAAATCTTAAATTGTTTATTAGTTATCATATCTGACCATCTCGTTATTAGAGTAGTTAACGTACACGCCTAATTGCACGCGAGGCTCGAATTTGATTCCCGACGTGGGTAGTCATTTTTGTGATGAACATTTTAGTTCAATTAATCATTATGGATCAACACCCAGGTTGTTTTTTAAATATAAGTATATCAATATAAGTATTCATATGTATTAGTATCGTTGACTAACACCCATAACACAAGCATATAATTACTTTAGGATTAGATTTAATTTGTTTAATTTATCCAGAGATTTCATTCTTTACATTATTTTATGTGTAATATGTCTTATCTAAGAAATAAATATAATTTCTCATAAACGAAAAACACCGAAGATTACTATGGTCACCTTTTTTTATTAATTTACCTATCGACTTTAATAGATTAAATAATAATTAAACAAAAAAATTCTATAAACTAACGGTCGGGTAGACAAACTTAAAAATAAATTGGTTGAAAATTGATAATATTTTTGGTATTCCAGGTGGGAGTAGTTCGCGTGATGAGCAGTCCAGCACAGCTGGTGGTGATCAGCGTACCCAGTGCCAGGAATGATCTGGTGGTCGGACTAATTCCACCGGCGCCGGATGTCGACCTAGTGGGCGAGCTGCTGGGGAACCTCGCTAACGCTTACCACAGGTAATATTGAAAATGAACAACTAGAGGGAGCTTTTGTTTATACCCACCAAAGATAGAAATAGTGTCAACGTAAAGCTACGTCCAGACCAAGAAAGTGGTTACCACTGATATTATGGTGACATCATCGGGTTTCGGTCTGGAGGTCAAAATCGATCTTACACTACCCGGCCACAGAACAGCGATGCACCTATAACATCTCTGGTCTCTAGACCACGGTTGTCTCTTACAATCAGGAGACTCATGTGCTTGTTCTCTCACCTATCACATAAAAAGGGGACAGAAATAGGTATATCTTGATGGTAAGATGGTATATCTGTTGTCGCCTCGGTGGTCTAGCGGATCAGGTGTTAGACTTGACTGCATGAGGTCACGGGTTCGAATCCCGGGTCGGGCAACAAAAAGAAAATTTGCTTTTTCCAATTTTCTAATTAAAAAAAATGTTGCTCGGGATTGTGCCCGGTTGCCGATAGGCTTGCCACCTATCACATTGTGGGACTTAGTGTCTTCGGCTAGTCGTGGGTGCCCTGGTTGTGCCTCTGCCTACCTCTTCGGGGATATGGACGTGAAGATACTAACTTACTTTTTTTATTATGGTATATCTTCGTCCAAGTTGTCACAAATCTTTACCACAAATATATTTACAGTACCGGTATTATATGCCTTCACTTTTATCTTACAAGCTATGGAGAGTGGATGATTAACCTGGTCCTAGTGGATACGGTACTAAAACGTTTTCTTCTAATTCCCAGGTTGACAGGATCAGACCTGGTGGTGGAAGTGGAGAGTGGTGCGACGACCCGATGTGTGTTGGGCGGCAAAAGTCGCGCGCTACAGTTGCCTGCCATACCGCCCACGCCCACGCCCAACTCCGACCCGAACACGCCGCCATTCACGCACGCACACAACGTCATCACATACCACCCCGCCTCCGCGCGGGCGTGAACATACCACCTCTGGACTAGCAAGTGTACACAGTGTCTTATAAGTGCCAAGTGACGGTACAAAATGTCACCAAATCCGTAGCAAATTATTACATTTGAAGTGTTACACATAATTAGATATTATGTTACAAGTGTTTCAACTTAAGAAATGTAATAAATCATAACCTAAAAAAGACAGTTCAGGTTTTAATAAAACGGGTATAAAAAGTATTTTGCAGTATGCACGTGCTTACGTTTTACGTTCAAATATAACATTTTATATTAACTAAAGCAAATTATGGATTAAAGTAATGGTATTTATAAAATAACTATTGCGATAATATTTCACATGCTACAATTAAAGCTATTACGTAAATTCATATTATGACTAATATATTATATACACTTTTTTATGAACACAATGTGAACAAAACTTTATCGTCGTTTACTATAACAATTGCTAGAATAGAGTTTATTATTGAATTGCCTTAAAAAATTTGATATGCATTAAAATAATTAAATCCCAAAACTTTTTTATATTTAAATGTGAAATATTTATAAAGTTATTGAAATTAAATAATATTTAACATTACATGTGAGCGAAATTTTAAACTGCGTATTATTCTACTGAAATAAAATAAATGGTGTAAAATAGTGGATACTTTTTAAAATGTAACAGTTACGAATGTAACATTTAAAGCAATAAAACAATATTGATATATTACTAAGATTTTCTGCTTAAACTTAGGAATATATAAAAATCTTAAAATGTTTTTAATGTACTTAAAACGTCTGAGAACTTTTAAATATAAAAGACGTGGCAATAAGTTTTTAAAACGGGAATAAGAAATGGAAATAAGGACGATTGTTTGTATCGAGTTTTTAGTCAAATCTTTAACAAAAAGAAGCATCTTTACAATTTTATTTATATTTTAATACTTTTTTTTAAAATAACGATTTGATTTAAATTCTACATGTTTGGTCTAAATTCTAATTGTTTTTTTTTCACGTCTTGTATATTAATATTTTAAATAAATACACTGAGAACTAGTTCAAATAATTAAATGTCTAATGAAAAAACAATTTTATTAAGAATGAAGTTTATTCAAAGTTTAATACCTATTTCTTAAGGCGTATTCAAAAACTTCATAAAAAGTTGTTACTAATAATTTCCAGAAAACGCTGATAGTGGTATTTTTTCCACGTTGCTAAGTGTCCACTTATGTAAGCAACTTTATGGCATACGTCATAAGGTTGTCTTTCTCTGATGACAATTAGTAACATCGAAATAATTTAGTTTTAAGAGCTATATATTATCAGGTAGCCTATATTTAAAAAATGGTGGCAAACGCGATTGCGTGCTCGTGGCCTTATGAAGCGAAAATTTATTTTGATGAAATAAAATAATAATTAGTTTGACGACATTATTTCTATGTTTTGTTAGGGGTTGTAAATATTTTAAGTATTTTATAGTGTTTTTAATGACCACATAACTCGTTGAAAAGCTTAATTAGGAATGTATTTAAAGTTTAGTCACGATTAGTCAGAAGTCACTCATATGAAGATGTTGATTGGTAATCAATAAATTATTTATTTATGAACTAATCGTTTTTTGGTTTTCAATAAATAACACTAAGATTCTACACACTTTATTGAGGTAATAAAAAAATCACTAAACTAACGACTTTGGGCAAAACTATTTTCTTCTGTTTATTACCTTAGTGGTAAATATTACATATACATATTTCATTTAATGAAATGTCAGTTTCCGGTCAATTTTTGACTGTATTTTAATTCCGTTTATTTGTTCTTTTGTTTTTGACTATGAATAAAATAAAAATAATTTAAAATGTGCGTTGGGTCAATGTCCGTTTTAAAAATATATGTAATAATAGCATAATATACTTATATATTTATAGCTGCACAATTTACGTAAGACTTTATTTAAAAACAGAAATAATGGGGTTTGTGTAAATATATTTTTAAAACTAACATTTTCCACATGAAATGTGAAAATCGTAGCTTATTATTAAATTATTATCGATTTTTAAATATTATTTGTTCAATATTTGTTAATTTCAATATCTAGTATTTTACAGAGATTTTTTTTTATTTGGTTAAGGTAAAATTATTTGTTAATAAGGAAGGAAAAATTATTCTGGTCTCTTAATTTTTAAGGAATGCCTAAAGCTATTTTCTATTATTTCTTATTTTACTAACAGCTTATTCAATCTACATTTGAGAAATATTTTGTAGTTACAGTGATAGGCAAAAATGAATTTCCATTTCTTTTGGCAAATGTGTCACGGTTGAACGGATTGCTAAATTTTTTTGCGTTAGTTATTGTCAAGAGAATGTTCTATGAAGAGACCGTTTTTTTTAAATTGCAAGGAAAATACAAAACAAAACTACTTTATTTTTTTCCATACAAACTGTTATTAGCTCTTAATATCAAGTGATATATATATTGGCCGGGTTGGCTAGTAAATAATAATTTGTTAAACGAACCCTCAGAGTATATTCATAGTATAATTGGGACCATATTAATGGATTAGTTTGAAAGTTTGTTTTAAATATTTATATTTTCATCACAATTTTAATGACATTTTATTCGTGATTTAATGAAATATTTATCCTATTTATTGATGAATGTGGTAATTAATGGTGATTGTTTTAACAGTATTGAATAAAATTAACATTTTATTGTTTTTTTTTTAATTAAGAAAACTACAAATGTTTGTGATTAATAACAATTTTATTTTTGTATTTCACCATGTACCTAATTTTGTTTATTATTATTAAATTATATTTTTGTATGAGTTTAAAAATTGACAATGTTATGCAATAAGGATGCAGTCCACAAAATGAGACCTGAGATATTGGATTAAAAATTTTGAAGTAATATCTCTATACATGAAAATTAGATCTGTGGATTTAAATAAATGGTATTAAATAAACGATTTTTAAAGTGAGCGTGGACATTTTAGTAAAGATGTCAATTTTTTGGTTATTATTTGTGGGTTGGGTCGTTTTTGCGTAACATTGTCTAAACAAAATACGCATTGCATTTTGGGTCTGGAGACTGACCACAGTCAAGATTGAATGAAAGATTTGGATAGATGGGAGACGTTGGAATAGTCATAACTTAATATTTATAACAACTAGTTCTGTGAGAAAAACGTGTATTACGTGTTCACAAAAACACTCCTTCACATTGCGACTTTTGTGTCATATCATGTCGGGTACTATAAAACGAGACAAAACTTTCTGAAGGGCTAAGATTAGCATGTAGAGTGAACTACTTTGTGCTGAAATACAAAATCCATCATTTCTTATTACGAAAGCAAAAGAAAGAAAGAAAGAAAAAATATTTATTTGCGGAATATGAATGTTACAAAGATGTTACAAAATTATTTAAGCGTTTTTACATATTCTACTAACTTGTGGCGTGCTAAATATGAACTATGTTTTCGATTGCTTACATCCATATTAATATTATGAATGGGAAAGTCTCTTTGTCTGTCTATCTGCGGCTCTTTTGCGGCAAAACCGCTGAAGCGGTTTTTAGTTAATCAAAATGAACCGAGTTAAGACTTTTTTCTTTAAAAAATCAACCTCCAAAGGACTAATAGGCGATGAATGTTTGTTTGTTTGAATAAATAAATAAACTAGTAATAATTATGTCTATTTTGTATCTACGCCGACGAAATTGATATTTGTCTATTTTGATTTCAGCCCAACAGTAAACTGTCGTTTTGTTTCACATGTGCTAGAGTTAAAAACATTACAAACCAAGAAGTTTGTTAACAACTAGTTTTTCTACATTAATTATTATTGTAGGGTATAAAACAATGACGTAGTGTATTTTATTGTTAAGTGGTTCGACTTGTTGAGATGGTGTAAAGTTAAATTTTAACTTTTGGACTTCGATTGAAGGCAAAGTTAATCAAAAAGCAAAAAAGTTTACAAGGAAAATGTTTAACTAAACATTGTCTTTGTCATAAATTTTTACAGAACTTGGATGTAGCGAAAATAGGATGATTTATTTATTGTAAGCATTTCTTCATTAGTTGAGTCGTATAATTTCAATAACCGCCAACTACACTTTTAATTTTTTTTTGGATTTTAGTCTCTTTTATCTTTAAGTTGTTCATGGTTATCTGTTAAATCTCGAACTAATCGGTTAAAGTTTGCATTTTATTCCAAATCCCGCTACCTTCAAAGTCTATAAATTGTAAGAAGTTCATCATTATTTAAGTCGTATAATTCCAATAACCGCAACTATACTTTTAAATTTTTTGCGGGTTTGTCTCTTGATAGCTCCTCATCTTTAAGTCGTTGTTGATTATCTGTTAAATCCCAAACCAATCGGTTAAAATTTGCATTTCATTCAAAATCCCGCTATCTCCCAAGTCTATAAATTAAATCCAAGTCCATATAAATTATTTAGTTTACCAAAAAATGCTTTGGAATGGAGTTTGGGCTAATTGGAATAACATGACTCAATTTCTTTCCGTCCTTTGTTGAACACAGTGTATTTTAAATCCTCTTTTTTGAATCCTTAAGATTCTTATTTTGGCTATTTGGTGACATACACTTTATATTCAAATTCTATGTCGTTAAAATGACTTCTGACCAATTGGTAGTGAAGTTCATGATCATTTTCTGCCTTGTAATAAATTGTTTGTACAATATTTAAATTATGCGCTTCGGCTTCACATTTTTTACTCTTTTACACTTTATTTTTAAATTGGCTGACCTAATCTAAATTTAAGCGAAATGATTAATTATGTAGTAACTACTCTATATAGGTATATAATTAAAATACATCGGATTTCCGAAGCTTAACGAATATAGCCGAAGCGCATAATTTAAATAGTACTACTATACACACATATCTTCACGAGATGAGATGAAAAGAGTAATGAATGCAGGCAAGCTAAGTTGGTTTGCAATAATTCTACCAAGCCATTCTATAATCTCTGTCTTCCCAGTAAGAGACTTGGCGTGGAGATATGTATGTAAATTGTGAATTTAATAAATATGAATTGCTTTTGTTAATTAAATACAGTTGTTCCCTATATTATGCAGTTGTTCACGTTTAAAATCTCGACCGGTTGAATCGCAAATTGTTAGTTTGTACATGTTTAGCTGATGTATATACTTATTTATATTGAGTGATAAGATGTGCCTTTGGAACTGTGCCATTTGGTTCATATTAAACTTTAAACACATTTTTTATTTATTTCTACCTTTAACCACATAATCAAAATGTCCGGTTTTACACAATGTTATTATTTTTGCAAGCATATCCTAACGTGTCTTTTGCGTTTTGGTTCTGGAGGTAAGTAAACTGAATTGCGCAAGAGATTGACATCCTATCCTCATGTTAGCAACGCAACTTTAGGGTATGTCGGTAATATCGCTAACGTAAACTAAAATCAAAGGTTAACACTACTGAAATATCATACTAATGTTATAAATGCAAACGTTTCTAAGTTTGTTTGTTTCTCCTTCATGCAAAAACTGCTGAACCGATTTTCGTGAAATTTGGCTCACAGATATAGGATAGTTTTTATCCTGAAAAAATGTTCCTATGAGACCATTAACTACGCTAGCAACACTGCGGACAACAGCTAGTAGTTCATATTTATATTTGAAATACTAAAGTAACATATTCTCATGATATCTTCTTTGAAATAAATAGAGCTAACGTCGTTGTCCTCGCTACAATGTATGCAGAAATTGGCGCGTATGGAATAATCAATAGCAATCAAACACAATTTGTGCGTATAAGCGGCGCGCTGTCGGTGCCCATAGTATGTACCTATGGACAGTTACTTTACTCTGGTTTGTACCACAAACGTGCCTGAATAACCTGCACGGTTTTCAACCTGCATTTGTGTTTTTATTAATTTACTTAGGTCTAGAAAGTGACAAAATGTTTGACCAATACGAAATATTATTATACTCTGGGCCAATGTGATGACCCTACTTTATTTTTTTTTATTTTAGTAATCTGATTGCTGGAATATTAGAATAGTATAATCCGCAAGACCAAGTACAAACTGTAAATTGCCTTGTTTGGAATCATCTCATAAACTCCCACCGCCACTATGTCATTTTGCTGTTGTATTGTGGTCAAACTGCTTAACTGAATTATGCAATAATCTTAACATTTTCAAACTAGCAACGCATTTTCCTGAAGAGGCTAGCAAGTTCTTATGTCACTATACTCTTGATTGATTAAAGCTGAAAATATCAGCCTCGACTGATATGTGCGGCTACATAAACATCCCCTGTGTACTTTCATTATCTAGGTAATTATTCTGTCGGCCACGTGCGATACTTTGTTTCCAGTGATTTGGGTGTGAGTTTGTGTTTGGACGATCCAAATGTATGGAATAATTTAGTTATTTCGAGTATCCGCTAGAAGCGCTGACAATAACTGCATACATTTAGATATAGTAAAGTAAATCTTTTCAAAAAGTCACACTTGGCACACAGGTTACGAGGCGAGAGTTTAGTGATGATTGAATAGCTTAATAACAACCTTTTTATATCTTGATTCAAAATAAAAAAAAAAACGTGTCTTTATCACGATTTAATAGCTGACAAAATGAACGAAAGGTCAAAGGTTGGGCGTTCATTCAATTTTTATACAGGAACTGATTGCATATGACTTTTTTAAACCGGGCAGAAAATTAACACGAGAGCGGGTCGAAAATTTAAATATATTCATAAATTAGATGCTATATGCTTTTACAGCATGTTGAGTTTTACTATTAAATATTTACCTAAAGCACATAACCAAAGTAGGTTATGTGCAATGGAGTAAATTGCTTAAAAATTAATAAAATATCTGCCTATCACAATATGACAGAATATGTTGGTTTACTTAAATATTGCTGTTACAATTTCTAAGAACACATATCCTCTAATAGTTTTGGTTTCATTTTCAATTATATGCAATATTTGTGTTGGACTAAGATATCTGTATTTTATACATAAAAATTCAAACCTGATAGTCAGGGACAATACGTCGTGGCTACAAAGATATGGTCTATAGACACCATAGATGTCATAAGTGCGTTACCGTCGTGTAACCGGGATGTTAGGACCATACCAGTACCATTCGGACCGAATTAAACTTGTTATTGCTGCAGCCTGATAGCAGTAGCATAGGTAAGGACGTAAACTGAAATCAGTCAATCTAGGAAAGGTACCACACACGACCCTACCACCAGTGTAGTTATTTGTAATATCCCATTTAACTTATGGTCGCCTATTACACGATGTAAGGCAAGGTGACTGGTTTTTTTATACAAGAGGAGGCAAACGAGCAAGTGGGTCACCCGATGGAAAGTGATCCCCTCCGCCCACGGACATCCGCAACACCAGGAGTATCACGGATGCGTTGCCGACCTATAAGGAATGAGTACGCTCTTTTCTTGAAGGTTCCTAAGTCATAATCGTTTGGGAATACCGCCCTCGGTTACTGGTTCCACACAGCTGTTATGCGAGGTAAGAAATGTCTTCGGAATCGCACAGTTGTAGATCGCCACGCATCAAGATGATATGCATGATACTTTAAACTGTCGCGATGTCCGAAGGTGGAAATCAGCTTCTGATTTGTTTTTTTTGAAAACGTTCTCAAATCGAGGAGATGCGTCAAAGCCAGTCTTTTTAGCAGAAAACGTGCAAACTTGTGTCTTGCTAGGGTTAAATTTCACCAGATTCTGCGGGCCCCAAAACGAAATTTCAGACAAAATATTGTTAACTTTAGACACAAGTTGGTTCCGGTTCTCGATGACATGTTCCCGAGATATATTATGTCGGTCAAAGTAGAAGGCTTTCCCAGTAGTATCGTCTGCATAGGAATGTGTGTTACTAATTTGCAGCATGTCATTGATATGCAGAAGAAACAAAGTAGGAGAAATCACACAACCTCAAGGAACACCATAAAATCCAGAATACCAATGGGAAGAAGTAGTACTATAACATCTACATTCTATGGAATTTCTGGGACATGGTTATCTCTAAATTTCAGGCGAGCTGTGCGGCCTCGAATGCCAGAATACCATAAAAAAGTTTTATACACTTGTCACCAATTTGGGTTTAATTTCAATACTCTTTCTAAAATACGTAGCTGTACATCTTCACGCGAACTTCCTTGTCAGTCTTTCGTCGACCATTCTGTCGACATGACCGACCCAACAGAGCATGCCCTTTTTCTCATAACAATGAAAAAATATATCGATTTAATGTGAATTTTCTTATAGGTACATGTAGTACATTACATGGAGTTATTTTATTTTAATTTTAGACACTAAATTTTTTTACAAACGTACTTATGTACAAACAATTTCTGATAATTCTTAAAAAAATTAACTTTAGCTATTAAATAAAAAATCCGCATCTAAATCGAACCATCCGTTCCAAAGTCAAAAACACATACACGCACTCTCTCTTCTCTCTCTCTCTCTCTCTCTCTCTCTCACACACACACACACAAACACACAGCAGATATACATACATAATAATACATAAACACACACAGACTCGCCCACATACAAGACACGTCAAACTTTTGACGGCCCTCTTTTTCCGTCGGGGCTTATAAAGGTTTAGTACTCGAATCTTTAATATTTAACAAGCTTTAAACTTGTACTTAATAATGAAGTTAGCAAGACTTTGAATCAATCAAGATTATAAATTCTCATCTAAGTTTAACTTAGTTTGATTGGCTTAGGCGAAGTCGAATGAGTTTAATAATGTTATTCAATATTTGAATAAAGTCTTTTATATTCAGCCGGCGGCCAAATACGTATTACAAAGAATAAACATTTTAATGTTAGTATGACAGCAAATATGCAACTTAATCTAATGCTACAGTTGGATATTACAAACAGATTTGAATAAATAATAAAATAAAAATATCAAACATATTCTCAAAGATTCCATATCAATGTTTTATCAGTGTAGGGTTGTGACTACCTCGTCGCAGTCTATTGCAGTCAGATACCTTTGTACCAAATCGGGTGGTCTTTTATCAACGCCTTACCATTTTTGTCATGCTTAAATGTTATCGAATTGTCAAATTCCATGCTGGCGGGTAGAGAAGTCAGTAGACTTGAACACAAACCCTAAGATCTGCTTTCTATGGTAATATGCAAGTACTGTCTCGTACCACAAGGGGGTTGCGTTCTAGTTGGTTTCACAGAATCCCTGAAATATGTGAAACATTTTAGGGAAAATAAATTTTTAATTGACAGGGGATACGTTTAAGTATTACGTAACGCAATTTGGGGGAGGGGGTCTTGTAAAACGTTACGATGCGTTATAGGGCAGGGGGGTCTTTGTTACAACACGTTACGTAGCATTGTTTTTTAATAAAAAAAATGTGTGCCGTCACGGGACGCCTGGCACATGTAAAACATCGACATCATTTTGTAAAAGTAATATTCAGAAAAGAACAGATTGTAATAGGAACTAAATACGTCATAATGATAAAATAAAATATTACGATTTTAGACTAATACGTAGACGTACCTACTATTTTAGATATCGTATATCGTCGATTGCGCATGGCGACGCGTGGCTACACCGTTCACACTACTGCATATATATACCATCATATAGAGTGGCGACACGTCGCCACGGCAGGCGTCGCCACGCCAGAAATCGGTTTTACTTGCGGTTATAGATGTTTCACATCAAAATTAGGGAATCAAAACTTCTAAATTAGCGGCCCTTTTCGTTTATGCTTAACGGGGAACCGCATGATTGTATAGTCTGGTCGTCATTTTTTCAGTCCTCACAGTTTCGGTAAGGAAGAAGCTGTTGGGTACAGCGGACCGAGTATACATAGGTACATATCCATAAGGAGCGCGAAACACACATCTTCTACAGCGAACACCCATGCTTGTAATTTCGGATCACTTTTATGAATACTGTCATTCAAACCCTTAATGATGATGATCGAACACCGTGAAGCCAGTGATCATCATCTTTGTAGGTGGTGGGCCGGACGATAACCCGCGTAAAGGATAAAAACTGTAATATAACTTTTTGCAACTTTAATGGAAAAAAAATAATGGTCACTTGAGTGTTATGTAACGTTTAGGGGGGGGGGTACAGAAAAACGTTACGGTGCGTTACAAGGGGAGGAGGGGCGGGGTTCAAAATCTTCAAATATTGCGTTACGTAATACTTGAACTCTCCTCAGGTAAAAGAGAGCTCTTACTCAAAAATGAAACAGTACAGCATAAGAGGACGAATTTAAGCATTGTAGGTATAAATTAAGCGAACTAAAACTAAAAACACGACTTCGATTTCAATAAATCATTTGGGTATACAAAAACATGGTATCTTCATACTTTTCTCTATAACTCCATCATCAGATACAAACTTAGTGGCAATTGGACCGGAAGTACGCTCTTTCAAACAAAAAAAATCGGTTTAGAAATGACAGAGATATCGATTATATAAAAAATAGGAATAGAACTTAGAACCTCCTTTTACAAAGCTGGTTAAAATTTAACAGAAGTCAAAACAATGTAACTTTTCGACACCCACACAAAATGTTTTAGTTTATGTTGGCAACATTAACTTTGCTTAAACAATTCAAAGACTAATAAAACAAATTAGTTACAATAAGGGTTGATAAGGGTTAAGAAAATATCAGACTATGAAGCTATTGTAAAATTTTCATACCTGTTAGCTACAAAAATATGTAAATACAGTACTTAGCTATTTAAATTATGCGCTTCGGCTATATTCGTCACGCTTCGGAAATCCGAATGTATTTTAAAGATATCTAAATAAAGTTGTTATTACACATATTTAATCATTTCGCTTAAATTTAGATTAGGTCAGCCATATCAAAAATAAAAGTACAAAGTGTAAAAAGAGTAAAAAGTCTAAAGCCGAAGTGCATAATTTAAATAGTAGTACTGTATTTTTTTATGATATAGGAAGGTAAACAAGCAGACGGATTTCCTAAAGGTAAGAATTTCACGCTGCTTAGAGTAATGGTGCGTTGCTAACCTGAAGCTGGAATGTTAGGCCTTAAGCAAAAATAAGTTTGCCGGCTACCTTAGTCTCCGAACCAGAACACGTCATTACGTTATGGCGGGAGGAATAGTTAAGGTACCTAGTAGTAGTTAGTATCAATTAGGGCGAGTCGCTGAGAAACTCTACCACCTAGTCAGATGTCACCGTGTTAGTGACGGTAAGCCTATGCTCGCTTTTTACGAGCTGCCTGACAGGAAGGCAGATGGTCTATTCTGCAATGGAGTCCGGACCAATACGGGGAAAACATGAACATTCATTATGGTAGAATTTAAACATAATACGTTTTTACAATTACTAAATAATTCTTGTTCATGTCCTGATGATGCTCTAAAAAGTGAAACCGTTTAGTTTAAGTGTATTGTGGAAAAGTACAAGTGTTAATGGAAAAGTGTGTATTCAATAGCGATTCCTATATTTTACCGAAAATCTATGGTGTTACTCTCTCCGATTAGATTTGCAACGACGAAACCAGAAAAAAAGTAATTTTGAAAAAAGTGTCGGTACGCTCATGAGGAAAAATGTCAAATGAAAGATTAACTTTTTTTAAATGTATATATACACTGCGAATGTATGTTATATTAGGTTGTAGGTACCCGAGGGGTTAATTAAATAAGTTTTGACGTAAGATATCGTCGTAGATGGGCAAAATCGTTCAAAACCGGCAAGTGGGAGTCGGACTCGCACACCAAGGGATCCTTACAAACCTGTAGTTGAAAAAATAAAAGTTTAATCACGAGTCATAGTGCTGGTATTTTTGTTGCAAAATGAACTTTGCGTGTGATATAAATCATTGTCTCATGCCAAATTCCAAGATTTTAGCTAGACTGGAAATACCCCTTACATTTTGATTTCTTACGAATAGTTGCGAGTTTGAAAACATGCGACATAAATAGTGCTGTTTCTTTGATTGCGTTGGTATAAAAGTTTGATTTTTTACGGCTTAAAGGTATTGTAGATTTGAGCATTTGATATGAAGTTCAAGAGGAAAGGGGGGAATTTTTAATAACTCTAAAGTTACCGAACTAAAGTTGCTGTATTTAAGAAATAAGATTTTTGCAAGTTTTCCTTTATGTGTACAAAAAGAAGTTGCTTCGTACCAAATTTGAAGATTTTGATTTCACGGGAAGAAAGTATCCTGCAGCTTATGATTCCATTGCGACTATTGAACATTTTCCGAATTTTACGGCATAAACGCCTGTTGCCTGTATTTTTTAAATTGTTTTTGCTTTAAATCGAGTAACTGAAATGAATTAATTTCTTACAAAAGAAATTAATTCATTTCAGTTACTAGATTTAGAATACTAACTTAGTCTTTTGTTTCGTTTTTCGTTTTATTCATCTAATAATATTTTGCGATTTATTTTAGACTAGCTGCTGTCTAAGGTTTCACCTGATTTTTCACAGGAACCCGTTGAAATCCAAGTCACAATCTATCTGTGTTCCAAATTTAAGAAAAATAAATTCAGCCATTCGAGCGTGAAAATGTGACAAACATCCATACATACATACTCACATTTTAGCATTTACAATACTAATAGAAAGAAATGAATTTGTAATGTATTTTTAATCGCCTCTGTGGTCTAGCGGTTCGGGTGTTGGACTTGACTGCATGAGGTCCCGGGTTCGAATCCCGGGTCGGCTAACAAAAAAGAAAATGGGATTTTTCCAATTTTCTAATAAAAAAAATGTTGGTCGGGATTGGAAATGTGCCCGGTTGGCGATAGGCTTGCCACCTATCACATTGTGGGACTTAGTGTCTTCGGCTAGTCGTGGGTGCCTTGGTTGTACCTCTGCCTACCTCTTCGGGGATATGGGCGTGAAGATACTTCTTCTTCTATTTTTAATGTGTTTACTATCACTGCTTCAAAGGACAGTAGACATAACTTTGATATAAATTTCAGCTTGATAC
>NJDC01021294.1:0-10671 GCA_002245475.1 Calephelis virginiensis | reverse complement strand
ACTGTGGAGCCCCTGCCCAGAGTTGAGAACAGTACTCCATATGAGGCCGAATTTGCGCTTTGTATAGTTGTAAGCGATGGGTCGGCTTGAAATACTGTCTCGCTTTACTGTGCACACCAAGTT
The DNA here is from genome assembly GCA_002245475.1 of Calephelis virginiensis. Lineage (NCBI taxonomy): Eukaryota > Metazoa > Arthropoda > Insecta > Lepidoptera > Riodinidae > Calephelis > Calephelis virginiensis. Next base: position 10,548 of record NJDC01021294.1, on the reverse strand, counting down.
TTTTAGAGGCTATTTTAGCCTTCTCCTCCAGATGACCACGAAATTGAACATTACTCGAAATGTCAACGGCGAGTATACCAATGCAGGCTGTGGCAGAAAGGGAAACGCTCTCAAATCGAGGAAATGCGACAAAGTCAGTCTTTTTAGCGGAAAACGAGCAAACTTGTGTCTCGTTAGGGTTAAATTGCACCAGATTTTGCTGGCCCCAAAACGAAATTTCAGACAAAAGATTGTCAATTTTAGACACAAGTTGGTTCCGGCTCTCGATGACATGTTCCCGCGATATATTATGTCGGCCAAAGTATAAGGCTTCCCCAGTAGTGTTGTCTGCATAGCAATGAGTGTCACTAATTTGCAACATGTCATTGATATGCAGAAGAAACAAAGTAGGAGAAATCACACAGCTTTGGGGAACACCAGCATTGACAGGTTTGGACTCCGAGCACACACCGTCGACAATGACCTTGATGCTACGCCCCGTCAAAAAACTAGTGATCGATGAACATTATTTCTCAGGAAGACCCTAAGAAGGAAGCTTCGATAGAAGCGCCTTGTGCCACACCCGATCGAAGGCTTTTGCTATGTCCAAACTGACAGCCAATGCTTCTCCCTTGCTTTCGATTGCTTGCGCCCATCGGTGTGCTAAGTAAATCAAAAGATCACCAGCTGAACGACCACGACGGAAACCGTACTGACGATCATTTAACAGCTGGTGCTCCTCTAGGTACCTTAAGAGCTGGCAGTTTGTTATGGATTCCATAACTCTGGAATACAAGGAAGTTATATCTATAGGTCGGTAATTGGATGGATCCGAGCGGTTACCTTTTTTAGGAATCGGGTGCACTAAAGCGGTCTTCCGCGCATCCAAAGTCGAGTTGGAAGCAAAGAGGGAGTCTAGAAGTTCGGCTTGCTCTTTCGCATCATGGGCCAGCGAGGCATCACTCCGGTGTAAAGATGGTAAAGATGCCTTCGCGAAATTACCTTGGATAGCCTTGGCGAGAGACGAAAACGCTCTTGTTCCCGAAGGTAGGCGGGCCAATTTCTCGCCTATTCTGCCAATGTTCTCGGACTTTGCCCTAGCAATAGCTCTTTTGAAAGACCTTGAGGCAGAATTATACTCCTTTTTAATCGAACTGGTGTTTTCGTCGCAAGACTTCGCTGCCGTGGCCCAGGCCTGGTAGCATTTCCGCTTATGGCTAAGTGCCATCTTACAGGGACGACTAAACCAAGGCTGGGATTTGCCACTAACAGGCACTGAAGAGAACGGAATATAAAGTTCCATACCTTGCAGCACCACATCAGTGACAGCATCAGCAACGATATCTGGATCATCCAGCGAGAAGCAAATCTGCCTCCATGGGTAAGACGCAAAAAAAGATCGCATCCCGTCCCAATCTGCTGACCTATAATGCCACACTCGACGCCGGCCCGATGGTGGTAGCCGCACACAGGATGGAATGGACACTTCACTCCGGACTAAGCAGTGGTCAGAAGATCCAAGTGGGGCATCGACAGAGACTTTGTAATTCTCTGGGTGAGAGACCAGCAGAAGCTCTAACAGTAAAGGCGTATGATCCCCTACATCTGGAATTCGCGTGGGCGAAATTACCAGTTGCGTGAGATCATAGGACAGGGCAAAGTCGTGAACAGATCTTCCCTCATGATCGGTGGAACGTGAACCAAGCCAATCAGTATGGTGGGCGTTAAAATCATCAAGAATCACGATCTCCGCGGAGGGGATCTGCTCAGATACAAAATCGGAAGCCATTTGCATATGCTCAACGAGCCGGTCTGTCTCGGCATTGCCGCTATGAGACCTGTACAGTCACGCGTAGACATGCGGGTGGTCTGAGCAGTCAACGCGCAACCAAAGAATATACAGGTCTTTGCCTTCAAAATTGCCGACGCGCCGGAAACAAATATCCTCTCTGACGAAAGCGCACACGCCAGCCCGAGGTATAAATGAATGTTCCAGTTTATACCCCGGGTAGAAGAGGTACGATGTGTCAGCCGGAGAAGATATTTGCGTCTCAGTCAAAAAGAGCAAGGCTGGCTTCGCCGTCTCCAGGTGAAAGTGGACGGCGTTCAAGTTGGAGTGTATTCCCCTAATATTGCAGAAATCCACAACGAGCGTGGAAGGGGTCGCCGAAAGTTTTGTGCCCTGCTTGCCTCGAACATATTTAATTTTACGTGCAAATCCCCCCCACCCCCTCCCATAGTACGTGGGGCCACCTAGTGTTTCCGGGTTAGAATCCGCGGATTCTAAATTAGAAACACCAGGGGGGGGGGAGGATTGGTCTCCACCACTAATGTAGGTGGTACCCCCCTGAGGACTAAAACTTTGAATTTGCGGCTCCATTATAATATGAGGGGGAGGGGGAGTGGGCATCCGTGACTCTCACCAACCAGGCGAAACGCAGCAGCAACGCCGCTACTTCACGCCGGTCTTAAGTGAGAGTGGTACGTCCCCGGACGTGCCGGCCCATTAAGCTGCAGCCATACAGGCAAACAGCATGCCACTACCACACGGAAAGGTGACTGATTGCACTAGTGGAACAATTAAAAAACCCCAAGTTTTTGGACCGTCCCACCAGTGGGCGATGGGGTCGCCACATCCCTACGCCAAAATAATAATCTAATTATTTTTGTTTAGATTTCCACGCACGTATCAATGGTTGGCGACTTCTGCTGCGAAACTAAAAAGTGTACTGGAACATTTCTGGAAAAAGAACAACGTACAAGAATATTTTTACTAAAATGTTTTTAATAGAAATATATACAAATTAAGTAATACTTATAAACCGCCCTTAAACTTGTTGTATAGGTAGTCAAAGCCCGGTGAATTTGTAAAACCGCTAGGTTGGCAACAAATTAGTCATTCCAAAAAAAACTTGTCTTATATTAAACTCCTTACATTCTCATTTGTATAAATTAGATATACCGTACATACAAATAAAATTGAATTGTTATTTCAAAAATGTTTTTAATGATTGATAAACTTCTATTATTGAACAAGTTTTGTATAATCTTACACTAATAAGGCTGCGTTTCCACCAGATATCTGCAAGGAGGCATAGCGAGGGATGTGTTTGTAAAGAACCAATAGAATCGTTACCAATAGAGCTGTGCTGACTACTTATACATATATATCCTTATTAATGGTGCTGACCGAGGCAAGGTAAATTAAGCGATTCTGTTGGTTCCTTACGAACACATCCCTCGCTACGTATTCTCCACATCTCTGGTGGAAACGCACCCTTATTCTTGTACAATTATTAAAAAATCTAAAAATATAAAAAAATGTGGTAATGTTCCGTTGCCAAATCCGTTGCCTCGAACAAAAGTTAGTTTACCAGTTACCTTATCCTCCGAACCGGAACACGTCAACGGCAAGCGCTGACGTTATGGCAAGAGGAATAGAAAGCAGTGGTACCAATCTAACACCACTGCACTGGTGTGAATTATTACGTAATTTAAAATTACCAATAAGAAAATGAGGCAGTTAGAAAACGACACCCGCTAGAATTGTTTATTTCAGCTCTTTTCGCAGTATCATGTCTTATCCATTTGAACGTCTACGTAACTACGCCGGACGTGCAAGTGGTTATGGCATTTTTCTCTGAGCTAACTATGCTAAGTTAAATAATATCTTGGTCTTGCAAAAGAGGACTATACGGGCAATTTACAACTTAGGCCCAAGAGAAAAGTTCTCAGGGAAAAATAAATATTCTAACGGTGACTTCTCAATATATTTTTGAAAACTTAATGTAAGTATGTCCTTAAAAATATACATTTGTTTCAGAAAAAATATGATGTACATTCTGTAAATATGGAGAGTAAAACAATCTTGCTGTGCATATTTTAAAAATAATTTCACAAGAAATGTTTTCTTGGGAAAATTGGGAAAAAACACGGAAAGTTTTGTTTGGCGATAGGCTTGCCACCTATCACATTGTGGGACTTAGTATCTGCGGCTAATCGTGGGTGCCCTGGTTGTGCCTCTGCCTACCTCTTAGGGGATATGGACGTGAAGATACTTTGTTTGTTGCAAATGGTTTTGGGGTTAAACATACACATTTTTACGTTATTACGTAGTTTAGTTCTCGGGGATCCCAAAAATACTCGTATATACATTTATATGTTTTTAATTTAGGGATGGGCGTTGATTAAACGGACTAGTTGAATCAACCGTCTACGTAGAATGGACGTTTCGACGGTCTATCGTTTATCGATGGACTAGTCCATTTCGTAGACGGCTAATTTGAGTAGTCGACGTTCATAACAAGTCGCGACGCAACTTTCGACGCGTCAATAATATCAACGACGCCGTATAATATCAACGATCAACTTCATTCCGTCGATTGCTACGTTTCTTACGGCACACGGTCACACGAATTTGAACTCTTAACATTTTACACAGTGCGGTGATATTTATATGTATGCACGCTGAATACTCATGGACTAGTTGATTTATTTAAATTTTTGAAGGTTTTTTGTTTACTTAACTATTCATTAGTAGGCGACCCATTACGCGCTTCCAAAGTAAAAACTTTTTGCATTATTAATATTTCAAACGTATGGAAAACTGCATGTACGTAATTTCAATTAGATTTTTTTAATATTTTGTTAACCGAAATCAAAAACGGAGGTTGACGCCTATATTTTTTATGCATGTTATCTTGTAGATTTTTCCGTTATTTGAAAAAAATATTTTTTTATTTAAAGAATTGGTCCCATTAGTTTGATTCCAAATTGAATTGATGCTGGATTCCCATGAAAATCGGTAAAAATCAACTACTTTTGTGTAAGTAAATACTTATACGACCAAATTTTCGGTTTTTTACTGCATTTAAGTGATTAACAAGTAATACCTACTACCTTATTCACAGTAGGTAGGTATGTGAAATAATGATATGATGCACGTCGAGTCCTATCGTCGATATACTATGTAAACGTAGCAACTTCTACATAGAACACATGGTCGACTCGTCAACTAGTCGACGATTTCAACTAGATAATCGACTAGTGCATGAACAATATTAGACGGTCTAGTCTCGTCGACGAAAAATACGTCGACGACCCATCCACTTTTTAATACATAAATCGAAAGATATTATCGTTTTCCCGATTTCCCGCCATTTTTCCTCAAACGTGTGGACATTAATGCGCTAAAATCGCTCTTGTGTGGATTGTAGGCTAGTTATTAGTTAGAATTAATTTATACGTTTTTTTACAATAATCTTCCCGAGCATATAATAAATTTAAAAAAATGTTTTAAATTTAAGTTATGTGGTTATTATAAGATTTCAGAGGATAGAAATGCTTCGGAATAATGGCTCCTCATACCAATCTCTACAATTTATATGTAATATATTTTAGAAAATTGGATTTATAAGAAAAAAGACAACCTGCTGAGTTTCTTGTCCGATTTTCTCATCGGATCGGATTTATATACAGAAATGAGAATTCTCATCGGATCGGATGCCCGGATCGGAAAGCGGCCAAGTAATAGCTTTAATTGATTTATGTAGACGCGTCCCAAGAATCTTTGTAAGATCCAAATTAAATAAATATATTTAGTTTTAATTATTATTTATCATGTCAGAGCTTAATGCATGTTATAAAATAAAATACACTTACCTTAATTAATTGCTATTCAAGTTAGTAGGTATGTTTCAATATTTTTTTGAACCCCATTTCTGCAAAGGATTTATCCCAGGACAGTGTCATCGGCAAATGAAAATGCTTAACTGCTACATATGTTTAAATTGCATAAATCATTTATTTAGATGGCAAATAAAGTTGGGCCAAGAACACTAACTGTTCCGGTGAACTTCGTTCCACCCGTTTAGTTTGTATGGGAAAAATTAAAATGTTGTTTTTTCTAGATATTGAACGGGATAAAATGTAACCTATGTCCTTTCCCTAGTTCTAAGCTGTTAATTTTTAGCCAAGTCGGTGTAGCCGTTCTTGAGTTATACATAATGTAACTAACACTACTTTCTTATATATATATATATATATAAATTTGCCAAGGTAAGATAGCATACGATAGTTAATTATTTCTCTAGTATCTGCTAAAATCGGGTTTATGAAACCTAAAGCCCGGTGAAGTTCTAAAGACCGTGAGGATGGCAACACATTAGTGATTCCAAAAAAAGGGATTTTCAAAATGGTGTAGTCTTACGAGTAGAGGTATAGCTACTGTCACTTGTTTATATATACCTACTAGCTAATAAATTCAGATGTAAGCTATCCTATCTCTCAAGTTAGATTGAACTGCACTTGGTGTGCGAATTTTATTATAATCGGTTAAGTGGTTTAGGAGTCCATTGAGGACAAACATTGTGACACGAGATTTATATATATTAGATAGATGAGATAATTAAGGTGTATTTTAGGAGAGTCAGAAAAAAATCCAGTATTTATGAATAAATTGAAAATGTGAGTTATTGATGGAATTATTATATTATTAGATAGCTTCAGTACAGATTCCGTCATATGTTATTGCATTTTTAAATTTTTAGGTTGATCAGAACAGTTTCAAATTCAGACTCCTTGGTTTCTATCTCACCCACCTCTAATTTATTTTTTGTATAAAAATCGTTAAATGATTTACAGAACACATTTATTCAAGTATCAATTTTCAAATACTCTAAATTTTTATCCGTCCTTAACTACCTATAGTTAGGGATTAAACTGGATGTGCCTTACGGACGGATGTTCGGGTTCATGGTCAACCATTATTTAACAAAACCCTAAAATCTGTTCTTTTTGATTAATATAGGTACATTATCTTATCAATTGTACTCTGTGGTCAAGCGGTCCGGCGTCCACTTGACTTTTTGTGGTCCCTGATTCGATCTCCGGGTCGGCCAACAAAAAATTAGAAAATGTGTATTTTTAATTTTCTAATAAAAATAACGTATCCCGGGATCGGACAAGTACCCTGTTGGCGATAGGCTTGCCACTTATCACATTGTGAAGTGTCTTCGGCTAGTCGAGGGTATGCCTATGTTGAAAACATTAATTTCAATAAAAAATGGCACAAAATTCATTATAAGATTAATGATAAGAGTGTCTTGTTTAATTTTCAAAACAGTAGATTGCGTAGTGTTTTGCGTAGTAACAGTAGATTTGCAGTTAAATCATTAAGATATACAAACTGTCTATCGTTGATTACAAAAATTGTCTAATCGTGTGGTTCAAGTCGTTGATTGACCCCACAATTCATTGGATCCAAACACATTTATAAATACATCATATATCTACTACAGAGGATTGCATAATAAACTGGTCGGTACCTTGAAATAATCTGTCAGTGTGTTGCCAGTCAACATTCTTCCGTCTCTCTGGTAAGTACGTTATTTTTTTCTGCAATATTTTTGTGTTCGTTAGTGTTTAATAATTATTTACTCTTACTTATTTAAATAGTTCCCATTACATTGATACGTACGCTTTAAACTTTGGGATAAGGCTTTTCCTTTCATCTAATTTAAGTGTATATTTTTCAAATGCTGCCGTAATATTTGAATATTTTTTATCCGAATAGAAATAATAAACCATCTTTACATTAATAACAAGAGCTAGGTATGCAATGGCGGCAGGAATAGGTAAGGCGGTGGTACCAATCAGGGCGATTCGCTGCAAAATCTACCACTTAGTAAATCAGGAATCGTGTTACTTGGCACTCGATATTGTCTGCCTACCATGCAAGTGACTTAGCGTGAAGATATATATGTGTGCATCTTGTTTTGTTGTTCCAGTTTCGTATAACGAAATTATCCAATAACTCAAGCGGATGTCACAAATAATAAGTGTATTATATATGGATATCACCCGCGCTCGTAGTGGTCTACATTGGTTCAAATAATCGATTCCGTGAGCAGTGTTTAAGTGCATGTCGTTCAACCCCACTTTGTTTAAACTTATCGCCTCTGTGGTCTAGCGGTCCAGTAGTTGGACTTGACTTCATGAGGTCCCGGGTTCGAATCCCGGGTCGGAGAACAAAAAAAGAATTGTTTTTTTCCAATTTTCTAATAAAAAAAATGTTGCTCGGGATTGGATATACGTGCGCGGTTGGCGATAGGCTTACCACCTATCATGTTGTGGGAATTAGTGTCTTCGGCTAGTCGTGGGTGGCCTGGTTGTGCCTCTGCCTACCTCTTCGGGGATATGGGCGTGAAGATATTTTTTTATTGCTAAAGATTATCTATTTCTATCTTCTTTGGTTTATATAATAAAGGTAATCATAAGGCAATCGCCTTATGATTACAATATGAGTCACAAAAGATGAGGACCCATCAAGCAGTAGACGATTATGTGTATTAGTGAGTACTGAGTAATTATCTTTCAAGGTCTTATTTTAATCGTGACATGTATTGCGAATGTTTACAATTTGTCCCCATAGTGTGTAACATTTAAATTATCTTCACGCCCATGTCCCCGTGGAGGTAGGCAGAGCTACAACAAGGGCACCCACGACTAGCCGAAGACACTAAGTCCCACAATGTGATAGGTGGCAAGCCTATCGCCAACCGGGTACATATCCAATCCCGAGCAACATTTTTTTATTATAAAATTGGAAAAACAATTCTTTTTTGTTGCCTAACCCGGGAATCGAACCCGAGACCTCATGCAGTCAAGTCCAACACGTGAACCACTAGGCCACAGCACAGAGGCAACATTTTTTTTTATTTTTATGATATTGTGAGGCAAACAAGATTTCCTGATGGTAAGAAATTCACGCCGCCTAGTCACACCAAAGGTGGTAAAGGTGCATTGCTAACTTGAGGCCTGGATGTTAGGCAAAATTACGTTTACCGGCTACCTTACCCTCCGAACCAGAACACGTCAAAGGCAAGCATTGACGTTATGACGGCAGGAATAGACAAGGCGGTGGTAGGCCAATCCGAGCGAATCGCTGCGAAACTCTACCACCTATTAGGATGACACAGTGTTAGTGACGGTTAGCCTATGCTCGCCTTTTACGAGCTGCCTGGCAGGCAGGCAAAGGGTCTATTCTGAAAAGGAGCCCGAACCTATACGGGGAAACATACCTCAATTAGATTTCAAAATTGAATTTTCGACACACTGCATTAGCCTCTAAAGCATCATCCAGACGCTTGTAATCGCGCCCCAATTAACGCCTTCCACGAAGGTGACCTTGGTGGAAACTTTGTTTGAACACATCAAAATTTAAAAAAAAACAGCTTTAAATGTTTACTTACAACCAATGTCTCAAGCCGTGTGAAACCCCTATAAGTATTCCTATTTCTATGATTATGGGAGGGTATAATCTATGGCACACTGTATTTGTCTAGTGACAAATAGAAGCACAACACTGACGTTGTATAGTGTTTATATTTTTTGAAGTGAAAACTTTATTGCGCACTTTTTTTGGAATGGGTAAAAACTTCTAAACTCGCGTCAGATCGTCAGATCGTAAGACGGCAGAGGGCGCATCCTCGATTAAGACGGCGCGAGATCTAAAATAAAACGGAGATTCAATGTTGTTTTTGTATTGCTTAGATATTTCCAAAGAGTATAGGATTCGCAATGGTTAATACGCCGCAATATACCTACCGTTACATTCTCACAAGACAAAATTATAGCAGAAACGTATTATATTAACAGACATTGCTCTATTTGTTTTATCTTGATAATAAGCTTTATGTGTAGACGAGCAATGTTCGTAATACAGATAATATGACGACGCTCCTAGCCGTCTCGTAGTCTTACTTTAGCGAGTTTTTGTCAAGCAAAACGCAGATTATTGATATAAAAAAAATATTTGTGCATAAATGATAATAATAATGATAATAACATTTATTTGCGCAAATAGGATAAGGAGGATCTTAAATACTAAACAAGCTCTCAATCCTATTTTACCATATAGTTGGCATGCAAATGTTTGAAACAACTCATATTATTCATATTTATATGGTTCTGTATATAAAATTATTCCATAATTAATTTAAAATTTCTATTTTCAAATTAATTACATTTACTAGTATATTTAAGACATGATTACTATATTAAATTCCAATAATAATAAAAAAAAATTATGTCCGAATACTAAAACAGTACTGATAATTAAAGCAATTCGTGCAAAATTATTCCCTAACATTCCAAAATATTAAAAATGCACAACGTTAATATTCATATTTTCACTACTGCTGGCACTACCGATGTGCAACCCGTCTTTTTTTCTAGAACGTCTTATTCATCTGTTTCAGATTGCTGGGGTCCTAGTTCGGAGGAAATTAAGCTTGTGACAGAAACAAACTAAAAAGAAAAAAAATACAAAATGGCAAATCAAGGTTAGTATTTTAACCCTAAACTTTCCGTGCTTGTTTGAAGTTTCTTTCGTCCTTACTTAAAAAATTGAGTAACGCTGTTAGGAAAATCGATTCAAATGTTACCAACTCAATCGCAAAAGATAGCGTCATATCTTTTGCAAAGGTTGTACTCTAAAAATCAGGATTCTGGTACCTTTTTTTTTTGGAATGACTAATGTGTTGCCAACCTCGCGGTTTTTACAACTTC
>NJDC01021267.1:0-10895 GCA_002245475.1 Calephelis virginiensis | reverse complement strand
CTGCCTACCCCGTAAGGGACTTGGCGTGAAGATATGTATGTATGTATGTATAAAATAATAAACTTTTAAAAAGTTTGGCTAAGTGGTAGAGTTTTGCAGCGACTAGCCCGGATTGGCCTATTCCTGCCGCCATAACGTCAGTGCTTGCCGTTGACGTGTTTCGGTTTGGAGCATAAGGTAGTCAGTAAAATTACTTTTGCTCTAGGCCTAAGATCCCGCCCTCAGGTTGGCAACGCCACATCGAAATCCATCTGCTTGTTTACTTTCATCCTACTGATAGATTTCAAAAATTCTTTTTGCACTTGACAGCTCAATTCTAAAGGGAAGTCTAGTTTATTTTACATTACACACGATAATCAGGTGTAATGTAACCTAGGGGTGTTTTTACTCAAAACCCAAAGGGCCTAAAAGGGAAAGGCCCAGGGAGGTATTTGAGCAGTCCAATTGTCCTTTTAATTCGATGCATTTAAATTGCCTCGAAATTTAAATAAACGTATATTGTTAGTCAATCTTAAGTTTTTATTATTTGCTTGTTTTTATTATATGCTTATTATGGGTGTTAGTCAACGATACTAGTACATAGAAATACTTAATTAGATACCAGAATAAATTTAATAAACACCCAGACCCGGAAATGCAAACATCTAAATGTTCTTCACACAAATGCCTGCGCCCTTCGGGAATCGAACCCGAGCCTCGCGGTCGGTCGATGTAGTTAGGCGTGTACGCTACGTACGTAAGTTAGATATAGAAAAAAATGTTTTCACGCCCATATTCCCGAAGTGGTAGGCAGAGGCACAACCAGGGCACACACGACTAGCCGAAGTTACGTCGCACATTGTGATAGGTGGCAAGCCTATCGTCCCGGACACATATCCAATCCCGAGCAACTTTATTTGTGTTAGAAAATTTAAAAATACACATTTTCTAAATTTGTTACTGGTACATCTTAAGCTAAGTTTATTTGTTTGACTTTATTGTAGGTATTGTTTTTTTTTTCTTTTCTAAAAGAAAACCTAAGATCAATAGGCATCAAATCTTAAAATTCACCAATTGTAAAACTGTGAGAGATGGGAAATCTAATTTGATATGTTTCATACTAAATATTAGTATTAGCAAATTAGCAGATATATTTTCTAACACGTTGCTTGTAGACACCAAATATGTTATAGGTGCGTTGCCAACTTAAGACTGGGGAAGTAAAGGCTATTGCGTAAGATTATCGACTGCCCAACACTCTAGAAAGGAACACGGAAATGAAGAGCACTGAATTAATAGTGTCTAGGAAATTAAAGAAAGTTGTACTAATCAGGGCAAGTTGTAGAAGAACTTTACCATCAAGTAAAGTAAGGTAAAACTGAGGAAAAAATCCATCAAAATCTGTTAAGCAAAAATCAAATCAGTTTGGATAAAGATTTTCATGAATGGTGGACACAGGCGGGAATGTGATAAACAATGAAAGCTATTGATTTTCTACAGCACTTGGGGTTAAGGGCTGAATAAAACAGGACATAGGCCGCTTAACAAACAACAATAGACTTATGTAAATCCGTCAAAAGCCTAAATGGGTCTCTATAATGTAAAATAAATATTATTGGTAATTGGTGAGGTATATGACAAAAAATAAGGCTGCAATCAAATTAACGTGACGTCGTGTGTCTGTCTGTGTGGCATGTGTGGCATGATACCTTTTGAATGCACGGATCGATTTTAATGCAGAATTTTTGTTTTAAAGCTGAATTAATCGAGATAGTTTTCAGATATTGTAAGTTTTGTCAGGGGTTATTGATTATTTTTAATTTTAGTGAAAAGCAAAATAATTGCATATAATCAAGCATAGCTATGAATACACGTCTAAAAATTGGAATCGAAATTAACTGTCATTACGAAGCCCGCTTCTAAATTGTTTGTAGGCCGTTTATAAAAAAAATCTTTAAGAAAACATGCAAAACGGCGGTTAAATAGAAAAGCTCCGCACAACCGTCGCACATATCCTAGCACCAAAATGGTGTAAATGGTTACCCTCAGTTTGGTGAGCGAGCGATAGTAATATCATCATCATAAAAAAAAATACGAAAAAAGTAAAAGCCTAAGAGCAGAGCGGTTTTCAGCCGCGCTCGTGACGTTCGTAGAACTGCGGTTTTATTTAAAAACTCACGAGACCGGTAATTTGTGTGGTCACACAGCTCTAGCGGTTGAATCATCGCTCGTAAAATTGTACGAATCTATGGGCGGACGACCGCTACCGCGGGAAGGGCACACATCCGTGGGCGCTTCGGGTGTAAAACGCGTCATGAAATGTGCTCTTACTTTTTGCATATAAATTTCCAGTCTACAGAACCTGCGGGCCCGCAAACGCCGCGGGCGCGGGTAAAAACCGCTCCGTGAGTTCATAGTGTTACGATTGTCACCAGTGTCTTGCTATTTGTTCTATGGGGTGTGATCTGTTGTGTTGTAGATGTTACATAGCACCTATGTTGAGAGGAAATTGATTTATGAGTTTGTCACGTCCTTTCACGTGCTACTTACGGGCTTAAGCGGATTACAATGCGACGCAGTGGATCCGGTTTGCGGTGATGCAACTACATTTTGATATCCGCCTTAGGCTACGACAAAAATTAGGTATAATAATATACCTATGACTACGGGTACGGTCCGGGTACGGATTCCTCACGCGTCTACTCATATGATCCATGTCTTGTAGTTGGATGTGAATAAACTAAGTAACTAAACACGTTTATGCCTGTGTTTATATTAATATTGCTTTCATAGCTGTATGGGCTTTCACTGACTTAAAAAAGGGGAAGTTAAATATCCCTGGACAACTTACACAAATTGAATCTAACCCCAAAGTAAGCAAATCATGTGCTCAAGTTATGGGTGTTAGCCAACGATTATAGTACATAGAAATACTTAAATAGATACAAGAACAAATTTAATAAACACCCAGACCCGGAAATGCAGACATCTTAATGTTCATCACAGAAATGCCTGCCCTCGTCGGGAATCGAACCCGTGCCTCGCGGTTGATCGGTGTGGTTAGGCGTGTATGCTAGCCACTCGACTAACTAGGCGGTCAATTCTTATCAATTATTCTTATTCATTTATTTAATTATTTTTCGTACATAAAACAGTAATAACATTAGAGAATATGTAAAATTATACGAAATGCGAGCTTATCTCTCAAATTTCTTTTAGCAACTAATATCGTGATTCCAAAATGGTCCATTTTAACATATTGTCTTAGGTCGGATATAAATTTGCACAAACTTTTAAAAAATGCACTTTTTTGTGTACCTAGTTGTCATTGTAATGAAATCGGTTTTTCGGTTGGTGATGCACTTTCGTCGAAATCTTCTTTCTTTCTTTCTTTAAGTTTTAGCCTTCACGTTAGTATTTAGCCATTAGTCAAGTAGAAATGTGCATCAAATTTTATATCAATTTCAATTAATTTTAATTAGTCATCAGTCGCAAGTCGTCAATAAGTCATGTCAGGCTCTTGGGTAAAGCGGTGGCCTTTTTACACAAGCTCATGTAACGAGATTTGGCAGGAACGAGAAAATATACGATACGCTAATTTCTTTATGATTATTTCATTTGTGCACTTTTACTGAACAAAATTGTACAAAATGCCACCAAAATTGACTAATTTCACTCAATATTAACACGAAATTCAATAATTATGAAAAAACTTCGACCATCTTTTCTCTCGATGGCGCCAAAACTCTCGTTGAAATCTAGCCATGATGATTCACAACAAGGAACAAAGAGTACCTATACAAATACTCCGTAATAAGAGGCGGGACTTCCATAGATACATAGCAAACCCGAGTTTACTTGAAAAAGTATAACCCGTATAATTTGAAAGTAAGTCTCAAGGGATTCAGATATAAGGCAACAAGTGTCATATGATTTAAGCGAATAAAAAACATAGCAAACTTATTTTTTTATTTTTTGATATGAAAGTTGCGCGAAACTGACAAGGAATATAAAATACTCTTAGCAAGTTTTCCCACATTTTTTTTTAGGTTTAGTTAATTTGATCCTTTCTGGGACCGGCTAAGACCTTTAGGCTATGATGCCACGTCTTCCGTATATTTTCGTATTTCCGTATTTCCGTATTTTTGTTTGTTATTTATTTTTAATTCATTTGTTAAGTTTTATTTATTATTGTCATTAGTCGTTACATAATGTCATGTCAAGGTCTCGAGTAAAGCTCCTCACTCAAGCTCATTTTGTCAGATTTTGCGACAACGAGGAAATATACGATACACTAATTTCTTCATAATTATTTCACCTGTGCACTTTAACTGAACAACATTGAACTAATTGAATTGAACTAAGTTAACCAATTTTACTTATAACTAAAACGAAGTTCATTAATTACGAAAATTCTACGACCATCGTCTTTCACGATGGCGCCAAACCTCGTTTTCCACAATTTTGAAAATAAGTCAGCAACTTTTTTTCATTAAGTGACATTAAAGCCGGTGCAGCACAGCCTTTTGTTACGTGTCCTAGAAAATGAATGTTCTACATAGGCAGTAATTATTTTAAAACATTCATTGCGGTTTAGCTTAGACAAGATTGTAATTTTTTAACAATTTTGTAATGCAAATATGATAAAAAATGTTTACCTCACCACCGATGTTTAGTTGTTTTTGAAGTAACAAAAAAGTCAAAAGTTTTTTGGTATAGGTAAGGAGATATATCCCTACCCGGGTTAGTTGCTGCTAAGGGATATAATCCCGGCCCTTTTTTTCAATCTTGGGTTTCTTACTGGGTGCAGACAAGCCCGGGATCCCGGGACAGTCACGAAATTTGAGGGAAGTGTACAAAAATACGAAAATATCCGAAAAACAACTTTTATTTTTAACTAGCACCCCGCCCCGGCTTCGCACGGGTATAAACTACCTATAATATATTATATAAATACGTAAAGCAAATATTTTGGACCTCTTTTTACGAAAATTGCGCTGACGAAGGAGTATAAATTTTGGCACACTTATAGTTTATGTGTCGGAGAAGTGCGGAACGCTAATATTTTTTAACGATAATGTTTATAAAGTGCATTAATTAAAAAATTAAACATTACACGTACTACCGTACGTACATTTGACACACACACACACACACACACAAATATATATTGATGACTAGCTTCCGCCCGCGACTCCGTCCGCTCGGATGTTGGTCGGTAAAACTGAAAAATTAAGATTTTTTTCCCTTGTATTTTTCCAGGATAAAAAGTATCTCATTTTATGCCCAGGATAATAAGGTATAATTATACAAAGTTTCATCGAAATCGAACCCTTAGTTGTCACGTGATGCCTGAACATACAGACAGGCAAAATTTTTTTAATCACATATTTGGGTTTGGTATCGATCCAGTAACACCCCCTACTTTTAATTTTTTTTTAATATTTTCAATGTACAGAATTGACCCTTCTACAGATTTATTATATGTATAGATAACGATAAAATATCACAGATGGCGCACAATAAAATTTGGAAACAAAGTAGTTGGTCTTGAGAAATGAAGATGGCGTTATTATCAACAAGTTATTAAAATTTACTATGGTCGAATTTCGACTAATGGGCGACCACTAGTACACATAAACCTTCCTCTTCAAACACTTTATCTATTAAAAAAATGCATCAAATTCCGTTGCGTAGTATGCCTGTTGTTATTGAGCAATCTTGTGTTCTTGATGCAAATTGTCTAGTATTAAGGCTACCAGGGGATGTAGTCGTCTTAGCTATTTATCGGTCACCATCTTATTCAAATACTTTAAATTTTTTTAACAGCTTAGATACCCTTCTATTTTCGCTAAGTTCAGTCAAGACTATCGCCATAATTGGTGATATAAATATCAACTTTCTACGACAAGATGACATTGACTGTGATAACTATCTCAACTTGACCTCATCTCATGGTATGCTTCCAGCACATCTTCTTCCAACACGTTACTCCAACTGCCTTGATCACATAATACTTAAAGCAGATAAACTAGCTACCAGCCCGGTCCTTGACTCCCTTTTCACTGATCATGCTCCTCTTGTCTTCTTTTGTGAATCAGAAAATAACAACCAAAATTTTAAATCCTCGATAATTTCATCACGAATTGATCTTTCTGCCTGTATTGCTGAATTAAAAAATATCGATTTTTCCCCGATTTTTAATAGTGATGATGCTGATACAGCATGCACGATGTTGGTTGATTACATATCCGCAGTTGTCAAAGCTAATACTCGTGTTTCCAATGTACCGACCAGGAAAAAAAATTCTAAACCATGGATTACTCTTGGGTTTTTACGGTGCATTTGTCACAGGGATAAACTTTATATAAAAACCAAACGTCAGTCTGACAATGAGGTATTAAGATTAACATTTAATCGCTATAAAAAAATTTGCAATAATTTATTAAAGAAGGTGAAAAGAGAATTTGAACAGAGTTTGAAAAAATAAAAACAGTCCGAAAAAGGCTTGGGAGTTGATAAAAAAACTAGCCAATCTTAATAAACCAATGCCATCTTCTGATCGTTTGTCAATGTGTCAGGATTGTACATCGTCAGTTAATGCAGTTAATCGATATTTTATCAAATTGAAAAAACTATTGCTTTGCAAAATACACGAAAATCTATTTTCTTCACCTCAAAATACTGATCTGATAGAAAACTTGTCTTGGCCGGATTCAATGGTATAATTTGAAACTGATGTTTCTGAAATTGAATTTATAATAAATAGCCTCAACCGAAACTGTTCTAAAGGTTGGGACGGCATCCCGACGGCTCTTATTAAAGATGCAAGACCTATATAGGCTCACCGTCATTAACACCGTGACATTTAACTAGGTGATAGAGTTTAGCAGCGACTCGCCCGGATTGGTACCACTGCCTTACCTATTCCTGCCGCCATAACGTCATGACGTGTTCCGGTTCGGAGGGTAAGGTAGCCGGTAAACTTGCTTTTGCTCAAGGCCTAACATCCCGGCCTCAGGTTGGCAACGCACCATTACCACCTTTGATGTCTCTAGGCGGCGTGAATTTCTTAACGTCAAGAAATCCGTCTGCTTGTTTGCCTTCCAATATCATAAAAAAAATATTAACTCCAGTCTTAAATCATGTGTTTAATTTATGTTTATCCACCAGGACCTTCCCTAGTGTCTTCAAGAAAGGCTTAGTTCATCCTATTTTCAAGGGCGGAGATAGGGGTACTGTCAATGACCAGTGACAGTAGACCAATCTCTGTATTAAGTACTTTATCTAAAATTTTTGAGAAAATCCTTAATAAACGTCTCAATAATTATCTTAATTCTAGAAATATTCTTGCGACTAATCAATATGGATTTAGACAAAATAAATCAACCGAAGACGCAGTCTTGGAATTGACTGCTGCAATATTAAAAAACATAAATTCTAGACTTAAATCTCTATGGTTTTTCCTAGATCTTTCTAAAGCATTTGACACTGTCTCTATTCCCACCCTTCTTAATAAACTGTCACGCTGTGGAATACGTGGTGTAGCAGTAATAATATTTAAAGAGCATCTTCGGGACCGTTCGCAATATGTTGTCATTGATGATACCTTAAGTGATGAAAAGCCTATCTCTTACGGCGTTCCACAGGGTAGCGTTTTAGGTCCTACCCTATTTCTAATATATATTATATTTATTTATTATTATATATTTATTTCACAGCTGACAATTGAGCTGTGTTTACTTTCTTTTGAAAAGTGTTAACTAAACTTTAAATTTTTGTAAACTGTTAAATATGTTGATGATAGTGCGTTGGTAGTTCAAGGTGAATCCTGGCAGGAAGCTTGTGATAATGCGGAGTTAGCGCTGGCGGATATCATAAATTGGCATAATGTTAACCTCTTAAGTTTGAATTTAAGTTAAACTCAATTTATAACTTTTAGTCTAGGTGTGGCATCCTAACCTAATGCATCCTATATCTTGTTGGCTCACCAGTGTGGTAGTTCTACAAGACAACAATGCAACTGCAACGCTATTAAACGTACCACGTCAGTTAAGTATCTGGGTGTTTTAATAGATAATAACTTGTCATATAATGGTCATGTGAATATGATGGTGGGCCGGATTAGAAAATTAATTTTTGTTTTTCGGAAACTGAGGGGAACTGCTGATTTTGAAACTTTAAAAACAGTGTATTATGCCCTGGCAAACTATTTACTAAGTTACTGCATTACTGTATGGGGTTCCTCACCGAAAACTCGCATTTTGCGTTTAGAAAAGGCTCAAAGGGCTATATTAAAGTTATGACATTTAAACCGGTAATTTATCCCACTACTAAGTTATATGAACTATGCAAAATTCTTTCTGTGAGGAAAATATTTATACTTAATACAATAATTCGCAAACACTCGATGGTTCCATATCAGGCTAACATATTTAAGGGCAAGCGGCGTTGTGATTCTGTTTGTAATTTTGAGAGATCATTTTTTAAGATGACGGGTAAGCATTTCTTTTATTTGAGCCCATTACTTTACAACAAAATAAATAAAATTCTTAACATCTATCCCATGTCCTCTGAGCAGTAAGTTAAAACTCAGTTGCTGGTTACAAAACCTGGGTTATGATGACGTGGAGAATCTTTTGGCTACTAGGAATCAGTAATTTTTAATATAAATTTTACAAACTATAACTTTTTGAAGCTTTTATAACTCACAAAAAACACACTGACTCGTGCACACATATACACAACACACACGAACACACATAGATACATCACACACACAAACACATATACTTATAACTAATATTATACACGACTAACCTTATTTTATATAATATTTAGTTTAAACTAAATTTTTGCAACAGTATTTTTATGTTATTTTGTTATATTAACTGTATTTTTCACGAAATTATTTTTATTTACAGAGTTTGTTAATCTTCCACTATTCATATGCTGGTACATTAAAACTGTTTTATTTAAAGCATAGGTATATGTCTGTAATTTTGATTACTAAAACGAATCTAATTCAATCTATATAGGAAATCGATTTTTCTCACTTTAGCATGGCCGTACGTCAACCCTGCTAATAATTTATAATATATCGTAAAACCATCGATGTATCGTTCATAAACGCCAATATTTTCGACATCGATGTTTCTTTTTCAAAAACATTTAAACATGAACGATGTTGCATCCCTAGTCAAGAGGAAAATATAGTTACCTATTTGTTTGCCCACGACTTCGTTCAGCGAAGAATAGTTAACATTTTTGTACAAACTTCTATCTCCTATTAGTAAGGTATTATACCTTGTTGGTTGATTTACCTAAAAGGACTTACCTAAAAGCTACATACCTTTTGATTCGCCCGGATTGGTACCACCGCCTTACCTATTCCTGCCACCATAACGTCATTGCTTGCCGTTAACGTATTCTGATAAACTTATTTTTGCTCCTTTATGTAGAACTTAGTGTCTTTGGCTAGTCGTACGTGCCACAGTTATGCATCTGCCTACCCCTTCAAAGACACGGACGTGAAGATACCTTTTCATTAATTGTAAGTTTTGGTACACATTAAACTATTTATATACGATTATACATTACAGTACTTATATTCTTTCATTCTCGTGATATTTATAATTCAATTGATAAATTTGTGCCTTAGGAAAAAAAATATAAGTATCTTCACGCCCATATCCCCGAAGAGATAGGCAGAGGCACAACCAGGGCACCCACAACTAACCAAATATACTAAGTCCCACAATATGATAGGTGGCAAGCCTATCGCCAACTGGGCACATGTCCTATCCCGAGCAACATTTTTTTTTATTAGAAAATTGGAAAAACCCAATTTTCTTTTTGTTGCCCGACCCGGGATTCGAACCCGGGGCAGTCAAGTCCGACAACTGAACCACTAGACCACAGAGGCGAAAAAAAATATGTTTCTTGTTATATAAACTTACTATGAATCAAAAAGTTGGAAAAAGAAAGCAAACAACGATGATATTATTTTCAAACTAATATTTCACACAGGACATTGCAACGCTTCAAAAAACTTCTTTCACTCCGTATCAAACTACGTAAAGCGAAGGAAATACTTTTCTATTATTTATTTGAAAGAGACGATGAAAAGTGTCACCTCTATACCATACCGAGACCGACAGAAAGATGTACGTTTCAAAGCACAAAGCAATAATAATATAAATAATAAACTACGTCCGGGAAACCTGCTAGACACTTCAGTGTCACAATTTTCTTTTAATCTTAAATATTTCTACTACAACTTAACTGATTTTGATGAAGCATATGGCTCAGGGTTTAATTTAGAGTCACTCTCTTTGAATTTTATTAGAATTGGTCGAGTAAATTTACTGTAATAAATAAATATATTTTTGTACAAATTCCATAAATTGATCTATCCAAAGTAAGCACATTACATATTTGAGTTATGAGTGTTAGTCAACGATACCTACTAATACATGTAAATACTTAAATAGATACCAGTATAAATATAACATAAATTCAATAAACACCCAGACCTAGAAATACAGACATCTATGTTCATCACATAAATGTCTGCTCCCTTCAGGAATCACTCTCGAGCCTTAAGTTGGACTTGTACGCTAACCCCTTGTAAAGGGCTGCATATAAGTTCGTGTTCTTTTACAGCTAAACCGCCAAACCGGTTTTAATAAAATTTGGTATGTATTTTATTTTTTTATTTATTTTTATGATATCGGAAGGCAAAGTAGCAGACGGATTTCCAGATGGTAAGAAATTCACACCGCCTAGAGTCAAGGTGGAAATGATGCGTTGCCAATCGGAGACCAGGAGTAAAAGTAAGTTATGTGGTATGTATTTTAATTTTTTATTTATTTTTATGATATCGGAAGGCAAAGTAGCAGACGGATTTCCAGATG
>NJDC01021131.1:8697-26186 GCA_002245475.1 Calephelis virginiensis | reverse complement strand
TTTGTAAATTTGTCCTCTTTTAACAAAACTTACATTTACGTTGCAATAAAATTATTGACGAATGATGTGAACACCGGTTCACATCATTCGTCCCATGTTGGTCCGGGCTCCTTTGCAGAATAGATCATCTGCCTTCCTACCAGGCAGCTCGTAAGAGGCGAGCATAGGCTTACCGTCACTAAGACCGTGACATACTACTAGGTGGTAGAGTTTTGCAGCGACTCGCCCGGATTGGTACCACCGCCTTACCTATTTCTGCCGCCATAGCGTCATGACGTGTTCCGGTTTGAAGGGTAAGGTAGCCGATAAACGTACTTTTGCTCGAGGTCTAACATTCCGACCTCAGGTTGGCAACGCACAATTACCATCTTTGGTGTCTCTAGGCGGAGAGAATTTCTTACCATCAGGAAATCTGTCTGCTTGTTTGCCTTCCAATATCATAAAAAAAAACTATAATTAAAATAAAAGCAACGATTGGGTAAGACGAAACGGTATTAGTACAAATCTTGCTTATGATTTATATCTTTTGTAATTTTTTAACTGTAGAAGTTTTAAGCAAAGCATGAAAAAGTATTACAGTTTTGGAAATTCAAGAACAGCTGACTGATTTTCGTATTTTTTCTTTCGAGATTCAAGAGTTACCCTTCAGGTTAGCTTGTGGCTTATTAAGTAGGTGCCAATATCAATTATTTTTTCACTAATATATTATACTTCGAAATCATGAGCTATGTTTCAGGGAACTATTAAAATTGGTTGGCTATTGGCAGAGTAATCGTAAATAAAAAAACATACAAAAAAATATACAGTCAACTTGAGAACCTTCTTTTTAGAAAACAGTTAGTTAGCCTGCTATAAACAAAATTAAATATCAACTAGTATCTTCGCATTTATCCCAATATTTTTCACAACTCAACTTGAAATTCATAAAAAATGTGAGTTAACATGAAATTAGGTACTTACAAATAATTAGGTATATTACAAATAAATAGCCAGTTTTCTTATGTAAACTAACTATAAACAACTATAAATAAACTGTCAGCTATTACGTATGAACTCATTAATCTATAATGATTCATTATGCGACAAATGACACATTTAGTTTAAAAATTAAAACAAATGTCATAGATATGTAGTTAGGTACCTTCCTATCTTTTGTTTCAAATAATGAGTAAGTCATTGTTTATAAACAAAACAAAACAGATATCAATGATACCTTTTACAAAGAAATTGTATCTTATATGATAATAAAATGTTAGTATTTTTTGTTTTTAAACAATACACTTTTAACAATCATTCTTAACTACAGTAAAAGGTATTTTATTTAAAATAATTACCAAAGAAAATATTGCATTATACCTATCAACACCTTTTTAGATTTTTTAGTACTTACCAAACAATAATTTTATGGACCACTGTAGTAGCAT
This sequence comes from Calephelis virginiensis, assembly GCA_002245475.1. Lineage (NCBI taxonomy): Eukaryota > Metazoa > Arthropoda > Insecta > Lepidoptera > Riodinidae > Calephelis > Calephelis virginiensis. The sequence continues at coordinate 24,762 of NJDC01021131.1, read as the reverse complement.
GCTATAAGACTGCCAAAACCACTATAATAAAAAAAAGTTTTATTATACCTATGATATACCTAAGTAGAACCTGCAAAGAATACAGTACCAGTGATAAAACTCAAGTAGGTATCAAGTGTTCTTAATAATAATAGTAAGAACACTTGATACCTACCTACCTATGCCTTGTATTGTTTTCCCAGAGGTTAGATTAATTTTCGGCTAATAGCCAATCGAATATGATGTTTTTTTTAGATAGTCCGAAATAATTTCATATTAATTTTGTCATGATTCGATTAGTAGCTTTTTGATTATGCTTAATATTGCATACATCTACGCAATATTAGGTGTATAGGATGTTGATAAAATGTATGTGGGACTATTTCGGAATCATTTAGGTAGATACCTACTATATTTTGAAAAATGAATTGTCAAATCGCGAGGTGCATCCTAAAGAAATATCTAGTTGAGGTTGATTTTTGCAGTTTAAATGTGCTTAATTAGGTATTGTTCTATGCCTCGGTAGGTACATGTACCTACTTCATTACTTACAAAATATATGGCACCAACAGAAAACGGCAGAGTTTTGTTTGGTGGATTTTTAATTTCGAAAAGTTCATATTAAGAAGTACCTGTATAAATGTAATGTACTACACACGTACTCATTTCGTTACAAAAAAAGCTTAAAGAATTTTCTTTTTCAATACGGACTAAGTATCTTAATTAAATAATATTTGAATTTCTGGTTTTATAGCTTAGGCATATCTATAATGTAAAATAGGTTCGTGTTACATGTAGGTACCTATACCAGTTTTGAATATTAATAACGTCCCTATTCGCCTCAACAGCCATAAAAGTATGCTTTAATGATTTTATATTACAGGTTCAACCTGACCAAGAAAGAATGATTTGTTACTTGTCACACAAACGGACAAGTTAAATTACTAACACAAAGATACCGTTTCAATACAGACGTGGCGGGTCGGTCTTATGTTTATTTACGTCCATCGTATTGTTTGTATACAGCCCGGCACGACTGCGCATCTGTGTACGTCATACTCCACTCCCCTTCCCCCGCGGAGACCGACAACGCTGGGGTCGAGTCTGCCCACTCGCTCATTCATTCGACATTCGCAAACGTAGTTGCGCGCTGTTGGAGAGATAAGTGACTTCTAGTAAAATAAATAGTAGTGCTCTACGCTATGTTGAAAGAGACTACAAGATATGAAGGCCACAACAATCAAGAAGAAAGTAGACCATTAGCTTCAAGCCGACTACCAGCTATCGAGGAATTGACCATAGGTCTAAAGCAAAAACTTCACCTTCAGGCTCGGGCGAGAGCAGCACCATATTATATTAGAAAGCAAGAACCCGTTGATCTCGTTGAAAGGTTATTAGAGCAACGCGCCCTTGTCGCCGAGGCTGTAAGAAGATTAAAGGAAAAGAAACAGCCGTGCCATGAAATATCAGTAGATTCCTAATTTACTGTTAGCATAACAAAACATTTTAGTTGTGAAAGTGTGGACTGTGTTGTGAAATCGCTTGTGTGTAAGAAACGTGTCGGGTTACAATGGTGCTATATGCGGAAAGTATGCAAGACAGAGATGGCGAGCTATGACGTGTCACGCATGACACAAATCACGAGAACAAACCCAAATGGCCGCCGGTACTCTACAATCATAATATTTATTCTTCATTTTATAGTGACCTTAGCTGATCAAAGTACTGAATGACGTAACTAACGTATAGTATTGACATGCCTTCCACTACCACTATTTCGTTATTTATTTACGTATGTCGCAAAAAGACTACAACATATACATTTCCAACATAATGTTATGTAAATTATTATTATATAAAGTATTCGAGAGCTTTAAATAAGTTGGTATGTTCTGAATCTGCGCTATGATCGATAAAAACAACCAATGTATTTAAAAAAACATTTAGTAATTGTTATATTAGCTACTTATAAGTTGTGTCTGCTCAAGTCATCTTTCAATAAGATTTATATGTTTATTGATTTTATGAGTAATTATTTGTCAATGTTAAATGTTGTGTGTTGCGGATTTCCACAACGTTTAAGTTGTAGATGTCATTGAATGAAATTTGAACTACCTATTTAATATCTTAGATATTCTAACCATACAGTTAAATCCTCGCAGGTATAGAAATAAATAATTAGGGTAAATATCGCACAATGGCGATGGCAGGTAACATTTTTAGCTCGACCCAAAAAAAGTCGAAGTGAAAATGACGGGTATACCTGTTACAATAATAGGAAATTTTAGGCAATATTTTAAATATTATATAAATAAAATTTTCCTATCTTTTTTCTTAAGTATATTAAACCAATAATGTACAATCGTACCAAATTTTGGTATAAAAATCAATTTAATATTACATGTGTGCATGTTTTAGTGCATTTTGTGATTTTAGATAGTTTAATTTATCGTCAATCTTGTGATTTAGATAAGTAAAAATGATCTAATAAATGGAATAAATATACCTAAAGAGCTTTTATTTTTTATCCTGGTAACCAACTGTTAACATTAATTATTTGCTGTGATTATTTAATGTATCTAAATGTTAATGAAAAATCACAAACAAACTGACACTTTGACTGACCATTATTGTTTTTTTATAATTAACTAGCTGCCTGCTTCGGCTTCGCTCGGATGATACTTTTTTTGAGCATAAATTGAGATGTAAACTATCCTATCTTTCAAGTTGGATGAAACTGCACACGGTGTGCAAATTTCATTGAAATCGGTTCAGTAGTTTAGGAGTCCATCGCGGACAAACAACGTGACACCTAATTTATATATATGTATTAATATTAAGCTACCTATCTAATCAGCTATCATACAACAATAAATAGTTGAGTACATACAGAAATATTTCATCCTACTAATTGCTTCCTCCGTGATTTACGAATGATTGTTATTAATTATATGACTTAAGATAGATATGTACTGTCTAGTCTAACCACTTACCATCAAATATTATAACCATATAATTTATTAGGTAGACAGGTAGTAGGTACATCACATTAAAAAAATGTTTTTGCACCCAAATGTTACATTTTAGAAAACTGCTTTTAATAACAACTCTTTAATTTTTTTACACACAGGAAAACTAAAGAGAAATTATTACCTCTCTATTTATAATTTTCTTTAGCGTTTAATAACACACGCAAATATATATTTAAACGCCATCTAGTGCAGAATTGCGTTTAAATAAATACAATAATTTATGTAGGCTACATTTTGAAAATTGCACTATACATATTAGACAAGACCGTAGAGTCATCGTAGAGAGCTTACATGAAATTATACAAATGCCGATTTTCTTCGAATGAGCAAATAATTATAATATTTAATTAGGGATAACCAACAATGCATGTACTGACGTCAGTGGTCAAGACTACAATAAATTTCATTAAATTACAGGTAGTGTCATCTAGTGTCGAATAGTTGTACCCATTTCAAATTGGGATTTAAAAACATTTTAGTGTTGCATAGTTATTATTTTTTCCTACTATAAGGTAAAATAGCAAGAAATGTTTTTGCATTATAAAATATAAATTATGGTTAGAGAACTACTTTTGTAGAATCTCATTCCTTTTAGTTATATTATAAATATGAACATCTTAAAATGTACCAATTCGAATATATGTTTTTTTTTTTTATTATTCTTCTATCTTTAGGTTTTGGCATTCACGTAAGTTTTTTTCTATTATTCAAGTAGAAATTTGCATCAAATTTACCAAAATCGGGCTCCAATTATAATTAGTCATAAGTTATAAGTCGTCATGTCAGGGTCTTGGGTAAAGCGGTGACCTCATTACTTAAGCTCATGTAGTGACATTTAGCACCAACAAGGAAATACACAGTACGATAATTTCTTCATGGCTATTTTATTTGTGCACTTTCACTGAACAAAATTGTACAAAATACCACCAAAGTTGACTCATTTCACTCAATATAAACACGAAATTCAAAAATTATGAAAAGGATTCGACCATCGTTTCTCTTGATGGTACCAAAACTCCTTTTTTATTATTAATGACGCTTTAACACTTAAAGTACTACTAGTAGCCTACTAGCAAAATTTGCTGCCTGAGTTATCTTTAAACCTTAAAAAGGCATTTTACCTCGTGGTTTAAAGATTTCGCTTATTAAAATATAACCTTTCTATGGTCATCTAAATATCTGTGTGCACTGGACCCGACATTGTTTTATCGCGACATGATCGTGATAAGACGTCTGCATGCCTTTTATGATATAAATGAAGTCTATCAATAGAGAGAGGTTTCCCTGATGATTTGTTAGAAAACAATTATTTAAAATCAATGAAATCTAAAAGCCAACAACATAATTTAAAGAACTTAAGAGAAGAAAGGGTAATAAACAGGACAATGAATACTGATTCATCTATTACACTATCAGTGGATAATACATATTGGTCCACTACTTAAAAAAGGTACTCATGATGCAGGACAAAATGACACGACGTAAAACTACGGTTAGCAGAAGACGTTTCGGTCTCGTTTGCTTATTTTACAACATGATTTAAAATAAACTATTTAACATTTTTTCTATAATTTTGATTTAACCATAAAACTAATAAGGTAATCTAAAAAAAATAATCTGGCAATTTTGTTGGATCTGTCAAATCCACCAAGAATTGAAACGGCTTATCATTGGCACACCACTCCCATCACAAAATTTCATTGGTTTAATGCCATTAATAAATATCAAAATGAATAACTAGTGTATCTCTTCGCTATAATCGGTTGTCACTTGTCTGCAGAAACCAATAAAAGAACTGTCAAATATGTATCGAATCTAACTTTGTAGTTTGTACTAGGTATATTTTTTGTTTCTGTTTGACAACATCAAATCGAGATAACAATCTACTAACAATCTTTGATAAAGTCAACATCAAAATATTATTTTGTATTCTTGGACTTCACATAAATATTTAATACAAATTACAAATTGAAAATAAGTAAGTATATACAATTTTATATACCTATTTGAAATAAATTCAAAATTGTAGTAGGTAGTTAGCATTGATTATAAATGACGATTCTATACAATATTTTATATATGTAATGCAGCTATGTGTACTTATTTGTTATACTTTATGGCTATTTGCGTTCATATTTAGAAATTGCCATGTGTTGAAGTGCATATTTTGCTCAAAGCCCAAAATTAATCATAAAATAAAATTACCTACTTATTATTCTATTTTATTAACTATAAATGTAAAAGTAATTAACGCCGATTATTTTACCTACGCACTTTACCATGTGTTCGTTCAGCCTTCAGTATTCAGTAAATAAATTATACTTGTAGCTTTGCTCCTGGCTCCTTTAAATAATACATACGAACCACTTATGTGCCAGGTAGATTATATTCTACGGGCATTCGCATAATGTTTTTTTGCAACGTTTTTAAACTCCGACGGAAAAGCGTGGTGTTGTAAGTTTCATATGTTGCATGTGTGTTTATCAGTATGTGTCTATGGCTCCTTAAATTTTGAACAGATGGACTGATTTAGATGCAGATTTTTTGTTTGAAAGTTGGCTTAATAGAGATGGTTCTTGACTACAATATGTTGTGTAGGTTTTGTCAGGATAGACTAGTAGATAGTAATCGATTTTTTAATTTTGTCTTATTATGAGATAGAAAGCAAACTAACACACAGATTTCTTGGTGTTAAGAAGCAGGTCACCTAAAGCTGCATTATCTAATTGAAATTGGAATCTTAAACCTTTTGCATGAGTAATTTCACATGCTACCCTACCCTCCTAACTGGAACATGAGAGTGGAAAGCATATAATAGGTGCAAAATTATTAACTTTGTTTTCCTTTAATTTTTAAGCTCCTATGGGAAAAAGGGGAATAACTTTTGAATGGGTAGCCTGATTTTAATGCTGATATTTATGTTTTAAAGCTGACATTATCGAATTTGTCCTTAACTACATTACATCTAGTTCTCTCAGGGGTTATTATTTTTTTGTTTATTTGTGTTATTTACGCTAATAGTGGTTGACATTTTGCCATAACTTTGTTTATATGTTTTGGCATAACTTAGTTAATTGGTAGAATGGCATAGTTATTCTACTGCAAAGACGTACCCAGGTGAAAGTGTTATTTCTATCATGTGGCCAGGGTCTATTGTGCAAGTACATTGCCTGCCTTGCCATACTGTCATTATGTTTATTTTTATATTGCTATTTTATTAGTAGTTTTTACTGTCATTTAGGTCATTAGTTTAGTCATATACTAAATTCCCCACCTCCAAATCCTGGGAGTGTCCTTATTCCCTTGAGATGTAAACTAACACTTATAGTAATACCTATATAAATAACATAAATAATGCAATGAAGTGGCACACTTCATTGTTTTGTGTTTCTTTGAAATGTACTTTTTTAAACAGTTACAATAAATTGTAGGCAATAAATTGAGACTTTTGCAGTTAAAAAGAAATACCAGAATAATCTGAAAAAGGTAATGTTAGACATGTTAATCAGGTCCAGTTATACAATAAACAGGTTTCCTGATAATAGCAGTAAATAGCAGTCTGGTGTAGAAGTTGACTCAATAGGTCTCAAGTGCAATCCCCCAAATGGATACCAATAATAAAGGAATTCTTAATATTATATTTTTTGACTAAATTATAAAATATCTCAACTGTTTATTATATAAAACAAGTCGTTAAAGTTTATGTCTATTACATTGAGGTAATTTCTAAACAGCTGGACAATTTTTACATAACTGATGACATTTATGCTATCCTGTGACATTTTATTAGTTACTCAGAGATGACTTTGTGTTAATTTAAAAGAGAATTCAAACTGCTTTGCTGTTATAGATTTTTTATAATTATCTGGATGAAAACTAAATTGGTTTCATGGAAGAGTGAAAAATCCTAAAATGCAGGTGTAGAAGTCATGGTGTTGTTTGTAAATAATGTAAATAAACTAGAAAAATTAATGAACTGTTCAAAATCAAAGAAATTCTTGAAAACATGATAAAATTCATTTTTATTTATGAATGTAGATGAAGCTAAATATATCAGTAGGAATTGATACTTCTCACTCCATAAACTCTGCCTACACAGCAAGGACCTTGTTATGAGGATATTTATGTACGTAAATAATGAAATCCATCCATCTTAATACATGATAACTCAATGTTTTTCCCATAGGAGTACTACATAACTAATATGCAAGTAATAATAATATTATATATCTACTACCTACTAGCAACCTGGCGTATTTCATTCCACCAGTTCAGTTTGTATGGAAAAATAAAAAGTTGATACGAGTATGTTCCTAATACTAGAGCAATTTTTCCTGTTTTCTTATCTTTTATACCTTCCCTTGACTTCCAAAGTATCGATTTGTGTGTGTGTGTGTGTGTGTGTGTGTGTGTGTGTGTGTGTGTGTGTGTATGTGTGTGTGTGTGCGTGTGTGTGTGCGCGCGTGTGCGTGCGTGCGTGCGAGCGTGCGAGCGTGCGTGAGTGCGTGCGAGCGTGCGAGCGTGCGTGCGTGCGTGCGTGCGTGCGTGCGTGCATGTGTGTGTGTGTTTACAAAAAATGCTATGTTAAATGTTTTTAGATTATGCACATTTTTATTGAAACAGATAACAAGTAAACATAAAAACAAGCCAGCTCCTTTCCATATTCTTAAATTGCTAATATCACCATATATATATTTCTTGTGTTTGTGTGTTTGTCACTAAATTCTTTCTAGACGACTGGACCGATTTTGATGAAATGGTTTAGATCCACAATTTGGTCTCCTGGAAAATGTTTTTCTAATCAATTTTGTAATAATAAATAGTGTTAGTTAATTTTAGAATGTTTCACATTGGATCTGACAGACTGCTCTAGTAGCTGTTAATGTTAAGTGATACGAAGTGTGCTAGGTCAGCTAGTATGTATAAAAAGAAAAATCCCCATTTCGCGTGGTCATCGCATCACGCCTGAAGGGATGCACCAATTTTGCTAATTCTTATTTTGTTGTATTGGTTATTATCAAGAAAAGATTGTTATGAAAAGTAAATCTCCTGGGTTTAATTTTTAAAAATTGCAGGGAAATCGTAAAAAAAACATTTTTTGACTAGGTGGTAGAGTTTCGCAGCGACTCACCCGGATTGGTACCACCGCCTTACCTATTCCTGCCGCCATAACGTCATGACGTGTTACGGTTCTGAGGGTAAGGTAGCCGGTAAACTTACTTTTGCTCGAGGCCTAACATCCCAACCTTAGGTGTCTCTAGTCTGCGTGAATTTCTTACCATCAGAAAATCCGTCTACTTGTTTGCCTTCCTATAACATAAAAAAATCAATGCTTTAATCTTTACGAACAGTTAGTAGCTGTTAATGTCAAGCGATACGAAGTTCGTCGGGTCGACTAGTCCTATATAAAAAAGATTACTGAAAATAATTGATGTAGATATAAACAACATAACTTATCTGTTTAGCAACCAACATATTATCATATTACTACAAGTGTTAAACAATATCCAATGTTAAAACAATCCATACAAGACTTATAACAATAACCCAATACTCAATATCAGATAAGGATATTATTATTACATCATTTTATCATTATCAAGTAATTTAGTAGATAATATTATAATTCTATTCAGGTATCTAGTAGTTGCATTTCACTATGGCTACCAGTTGGTCTATGGGGCCTGGTACTTTGGAGGTGCCTAATTCTTTATTTGCAAAGAATAGAGAGAGGTTGTCAGAGAAACTTAAACCAGGGCAAGTTGTGGTGTTGCAAGGAGGTGATGAGATCAGTCATTATGATACCGACGTGGCCTATGTTTTCAGACAGGTAAGATTCTTTATTAAGGATATGAAGGTGAACTAGTACATGGATTTCTGGAAGGTACCGAAAGTGATAGCAATCAATGACATTATAATAAATTTATTTTAATTTTATTTATATAAATTTAATTTGCTTTCTAATCTTTAGAGAAACAAGTAGAGTTAAAGCTTGTCAATGCTGGTGTTCCCCAAGGCTGTGTAATTTCTCCTATTTTGTTTCTTCTGCATATCAATGACATGTTGCTAAGCAGACGACACTACTGGGGAAGCCTTATACTTCGGCTGGCCTAATATTACTCGGGAACATGACATCGAGAGCCGGAACCAACTTGTGTCTAAAGTTGACTTGTATCTTTTGTCCGAAATTTCGTCATGGGGCCATCAGAATCCGGTGCAATTTCACCCTAGTAAGACACAAGTTTGGGAGTTTTTCGCTAAAAAGGTACCCTTTGTCGCATCTCCTCGATTTGAGAACGTTTTCCTAACTGCCACAGCGTGCTTTGGTATACTCGGCGTTGACATTTCGAGTGATGTGCAATTTCGTGGTCATCTGAAGGAGAAGGCTAAAATAGCCTCTAAAAAACTTGGTGTGCTCAGTAAAGCGAGACAGTATTTCAAACCGACCCATTGCTTATAACTTTACAAAATGTCAATTTGGCCTCACATGCAGTATTGTTCTCAACTTTGGGCAGGGGCTCCCCAGTACCAGCTCCTTCCTATTAACCGCATTCAACGTAAAGCAACTCGAATTGTCAATTACCAATCGACTTTATTTGTTGGTGTTGCGTAGAAATATTGGTTACTCATTGTTTTCTACCGCATCAATCACGGGGAATGCGCTGAGGAGTTAATTGGTTTGGTTCCAGCCGCTGATTAAGACCTTCGGACATCGCGTCAGAGTTTAAAGTGTCATGCCCATTATCTTGATGCGTGGCGATCTACAACTTTGCGATTCCGAAGACATTTCTTACCCCGCGCAACATCTTTGTAGAATCAGTAACCGAGGGCGGTATTCCCAAACGAATATGACTTAGGAACCTTCGAGAAAAGAGGGTGCTCATAGCGCCCGATAGTGGAATAAAATAGTAATGTAAATTACTGGATACTGAATATTGGTTACTGGATTACTCTGTTGGTGCAGTCATATCTAGATAATCTTGCAATGGCTCACATGGTTTGGTATCAACACCTCACTTACAACTGCTGCTATGTCAATAGTATTTGCCATAATCGTGTTCTTGTTTGTCAAATATTTACAGATAGTTTTAAATTATAACGATGACCTGCAGATTTAAAGTAAGTATGAAATGGAAAACATTTTTATTAAAAAAAAGTAAATTATAAGTAAAAATGGTAATTTATAAAAATATGGGCACGAATGTTGAAAAATTGTATACACAAATTTCTAGGAAGCCTATTTTACTTGGATCTGTGGTGTACGGGAGCCCAGCTGCTTCTTCGCCCTTGACGTGACTTCCAAGAAATCCTACTTGTTTGTACCTAGACTCGCTGAGGACTATGAAATTTGGATGGGAAAATTATTATCCTGTGAAGATTTCCAAGCAATCTATGGAGTAGATGAAGTTCATTATGTGGATGAGGTAAGTGTTTTTTTTCCCAACTGCTGAAAGAGAGTTTGTCCAGGTTCCTTTTCAGAATAGACCATCTGCCTTCCTGCCAGGCAGCTCGTAAAAGGCGAGCATAGGCTTACCATTACTAACACCGTGACATCTGACTAGGTGGTAGTGTTTCGCAGCGACTCGCCCGGATTGGTGCCACCGCCCTACTTATTCCTGCCGTCCGCGTCATAACGTCCAATACTTGCCGTTTACGTGATCCAATTTGGAGAGTAAGGTAGCCGGTAAACTTACTTTTGCTTGAGGCCTAAAATCCCGGCCTCAGGTTGGCTACGCACCATTACCACCTTGATGTCCTACCTACCTAGAGAGGCTTTGCTTCTAATATTATAAAAAATCCTAAAATGACATATACGATTCCAATTTCCAATTCACATGATATCGAATATCAAGAGTAACCCTATAAATCTCTTCTTGTCTGCTTACGAATTTAGCTTTGGTGATATTGCGAGACAGACAGACAGATATATTTAAATTAAATTGAAGTGTCTGTTTGTAATATTAAAATAACCGCGTGTTACCTAGTACATGCATTTTACTGTATTTGTAGTGCACATGCCAATATGTTTTTTTTTAATAATTTTTGACCGGTATGTATGTCTATCTGCTTGTTGAGAACCGGGAAAAACCGGGAAAATTTCAGGGAAAATAGGAAAACAATACGTTATTCCTATGTTACAGGTACAAACTGTTAGTAATATCAAAGACAAAAAAAGTATCTTCACGCCCATATCCCCGTAGAAGCAGGTAGAGGCATAACCAGGGCACCCACGACTAGCCGAAGACACTATGTCCCACAATGTGATAGGTGGCATTTGGCAAGCCTATCGCCAACCGGGCACATATCCAATCCCTGGCAACGTTATTTTTAATAGAAAATTGAAAATATACATTTTAAATTTTTTTGTTGCCGGACCCGGGGATCTAACCCGGGACCTTAAGAAGTCAAGCCCAACGCCGTACCGCTAGACCGAAGACAATATAATATATTTACTAATCTCTCGTAATATCAAGCGATACGAAGTTTGCCGGTTTGGCTAGTCGGTAATAAAAATTGCTTTACCTAAATTATTTAAATAGGTTCAGTGTTGTTTATATAAACGATGACATGTGATATGTGAAGTTGACGACCTCTCAGACCTGAGGCAATTTAAACTGGTTTTCACTTTAAAATATCATAATATTTTGTATTGAAGCAATGACCCATAATCAAACAGTTGTCATACTCGTGTTTATATGTCCCCGTTTTGGTCCGTATCCTCTGTGTAGAATAGACCATTTATTTCCCTACTAGATATATCGTAGAGTTCTCTGCAGCAAATTTTTGAGTAGGGATCCAGTCCATCGCCTCACCTTTTCCTTACTCCATAATGACAGTGGATTGTTTTGCCCCGAGGATAGAGGAGCCGGTAGAATTGAACATTCAGCCTTACAGCTCGGACACAATATAGCGACGCACCTATAACATTTATTGTGTTTATACAGCACATTTGTCTTCTATCATCAGGACAGCCGTCTGCTTATTAACTGTATTATCCCAATAAAAACTAAAAAGAAGTCAAACAAGAAGGTGAATTTTGTAAAGGACAAAACCAATCTAAGATTGTTTAATAATCTTTGCAAAACGTAATACATATTTATTTGACCGCGGCGTTGGTCGAGTGATTAGCGTATACGCCTAACTACATCGACCAACCGCGAGGCTAGGATTCGATTCTCGACGGGTGCAAGCATTTGTGTGATGAACTTTTAGATGTCATTTCCAGGTCTGGGTGGTTAAATATATTCTGGTCTGGTGGTATATATTTAAGTATTCAAATGTATTAGAATCTTTGGCTAACACCCATAACACAAGCGTATAAATTGTTTACTTTGGGGTTAGATTCGATTTGTATGACTTGTTCAGGGGTATTTTCTGTTATTATTATAATTTCCGTATCATATGAGAACACGACAATTACGAACATTGACATTGTGCTTGTGACAGCAAGAAAAAGTAAGTCATTTATGACCTTGCTCAACTTTGGTCTTGTTCAAATACTACATATATGTATATTACTGTATTAGACCTACATTAAAATTATAAGAGTAAGACCAAGCTGTCTTGTCATTCCACCATTAAAAATTCCACCATCAATGACCATTATTAGTCATGCTCAATTACCAATATTTGAATTTGATTTTACCAAGTAGCAAGACTCAGAAGTTATCTTATTCTTGCCTAAATATAGCGTATTTAGGGTAAAAGGATAAATAAGAATATAAGACAGTAGAGTTTTGTATCATCATATCCTTTCTATCTTTTTCTATTGTATAAATAGAACTTGTCTTGTTATAATGGTCAAGCTTTTATTTTAATATTAATTATGTAGGTCGTGCGAATATTGTTTTCTAATTTTTACATACATATATATCGTCACGAAATTTGTGTTCTTACATTCCAGCTGCGAGATGTGCTGCTCGGCTTAAAACCAGAGACATTACTCACACTTGTAAGTAATTAATTTTATTTTAATAATAATTTGGCTCTTTTTGAGAAATGTATCTGAAATATATACTATTATCAGAATACAAATAAAAATCGAAATACTTGTTAGGTGCCAATATTAACATTGATTTTAATGTGTACTGAGTACTGACTCAAACAATAATTTTACTAAATGAGCTATTTTAGTGCCAAATGAGTAATTGGATGTTTCAGCTTCATGTGCTATGTAATGAACGTCTTCGTCACTCATAGTACATATTCTATCAACAAGTACAATTAAAGTTAATAAGCTTTAAGATTTACTAGTAGCTACGACCTAAGATTAACCGAAACATATACATGATGTTAGTAAAAGTTAGCGGATTTTTTAGAAAAGTTTTGCTATATTATTTTTACTAAACAAATTATCTAAGTTCAATTAAAATTTATTAAAAAAATAAATATTCATCACGGCAACTATTTAATTTAAACAAAGCAACGTCACTACAGCTGGGTGCGAGGTTAATTACGTTTCTATTTATTGCGATATTGTAAAAAGAAAACGAAACTAATACTTTGAATTTATTACATAAAAAAATCAATGATTTTTTGTGGTAAGGTTATGATTATCTGTTTTTTCGAGGCGCAGTTCCTTACATCCTGTAAATCACGACTGATTTTTTATACTAAGGACACAAAAGAGTGGACGTGGTCTGATTAGTCTAACAATGCAATCAGATCATGTATACCCGTCCAAAATTTATTATGTAGAATATTCTCTTGAGTTTTTTGTTCTAAATTGTTACAGAGTGGACCAAACACGGACAGTGGTCTTACTGCCAAAGAAGCCGTTTTTGAGGGCATTGATGAGTAAGTATATTATGGTAGTCATATCAGAATAGAAACTAAATGTATATTGTAAATAGCCGTGCCCGAGATTTCGTCCGCGTTAAATATTAATTATTTAGTAAATTTAGTTTTTTTTTCTCAAATGAAAGTGACCTATGTTACTCCTTATTACATCAGCTGTTAGCGAAATTCCCGTCAATATTGATCCAAAAGTTTCAGAGAAAGACAGACAGACGAAAACCTTAAAAAATGTTATTTTGACATAATTACCTACCGTATATACATTATTAATTATTATACATGTAGTATAAAAGTGTTTTAAATACTACAAGCAGACGCTTCAACTTCATTGTATGTGTTTAAAGTATAGACAAACGCAAATTTATTTTCTTCCAAGCCTTTCTTACAATAATTGGACGTAGTTAAGCAGAAAGGACCCAACCCACATGAACACCAAAATTTAGTGAAACAAAATAAAGAGGTAGTAAAGCTTAAAATACTTTCGTTCAGTAAGATCCTACAAATAAACAAAGCTATGACATTTGTATAATCATTAGATACCAACCCACATGTATAGCCAGTACATATTATTATAAATATATTTTAAACTTCAAAGTCAATTATCTCAAAAGTTAGATGTGGATTGGATCATTTATGCTTAACTACGTCCAATTGACAACGGTAAGCGAATTCTTCATACACACTTAATTCTAAATTTATTTGTAATTTAAATTTTATTCGAAATACATTAGAATTATGATAAAAAAATAAGGTTAGAATTACTTGATTTTGAAAGTAATATAAATGATATCCATATCTGTAATCAATTGTAAACTAGATTGATTCCTACTATTTTACACAAAAAATAATATGTAATTTTTTGGTATTATATACATATCTTCTCGTCGAGTTCCTCACGGAGTAGGCAGAGAGTATCGGGTACCAAATCTCACAATCCTTGGAGCTCTTTCTGACTATCTCTACATTGATTTTTTCAATGAACGTAAATACGCAATGTTCATATAGACCATAGATTTTATGATGCGTTGCAGAGCATAAGGAAGCTTGCCATCTTGCATACCACCCTAACCGGAACACGACAGAATATACTGAGATGATCCCACTCCAGGCGAATGGTTTTAAAACTGTACCTACCATTTAAAGTTCTTTTTTTTTAATTTTACTTGTTTATTTTCAGGTTCAACGTTGACAATGAAATTTTATTTCCTATCATTGCTGAATTGTGAGTACCTTATGTTATTACTAACAATTATCTGCGGATTTTAGGCTAGAAGAAATCTGTATACCCAGAGATAAGCACACCTTTTGTGCATTAATATTTTGTCACTGTCCATGTTTAATAAAGAATTGAGTAAATATACTTATACAAGTTCGTGAAAATTTAGTAGCCCTTTTTTTATGACCTTGGAAGGCAAATAAGCAGACGGATTTCCTGATGGTAAGAAATTACTGCCGCCTAAAGACACCAAAGGTGGTAATGGTGCGTTGCCAACTTGAGGCCGGGATGTTAGGCCTCGAGCAAAACTAAGTTTACCGGCTACCTTACCCTCCGAACCGGAAACACGTCATGACGTTATGGCGGCAGGAATAGGTAAGGCGGTGGTACCAACCCCGGCGAGTTGTTGCGAAACTCTACCACCTAGTCAGATGTCACGGTGTTAGTGACGGTAAGCCTGTGCTCGCATTTTATGAGCTGCCTAACAGGAAGGCAGATGGTCTATTCTACAAAGGAGCCCAGACCAACACGGGGACGGGGACAACTTTAAAGGATAGTGCCCACTGTTGACAGGGGGATGCGTGTCGGGTCAGGGCGCATCGGCAGATCTCTGTTACTCAGCACCAAAGAGGCGACTCGACGTTAAAGTCGTCAAGCAAAGAGCCACTAGTAGTTAACATACGAAACTTAAGCGTTAAAATATCATTCATTCACAAACAATGATATCGTCATCTTTGGTGGCTGTAGACCGCATCGGGGAATGCGCGCGGGGTGTCCCGGCACAGTGGGTGTTGCTCCATACATTTGTATGCAAGGCGATAGGCCTATTATTGTGCTGTAATGCTCCACATCTTGGCCTATCCAATTGGGCACTATTCTTAAATGGTAGATAAGGCACATCATTGGTTTACACATGCGATTACAAAAAGATTGTTCGAAAAGAATGAATAGTTTATTATTTTCAGTATTTCTGCCATATTTTTTTCAACAAAGCGGTTGGAAAGCGAAAAGAAACAGTTTTTTTTTGTTTTGTTGTTTATC
>NJDC01021116.1:0-29563 GCA_002245475.1 Calephelis virginiensis | reverse complement strand
TTCTATGTATTAGAATCGTTGACTAACACCCATTACACAAGCATATAATTTGCTTACTTTGGGGTTAGATTCAATTTGTGTAACTTGTCCAGGGATATTTATTTATTTATTTATTTATATATAATATATATATATAAAACACCTTTTATCTATGGGTCTTTCGTCTTAAACTAAGTTCAAATTACTTAGTCTACATTGCGACACCGGAAATAAATAAGTATGGTAGGTACTAGCAGAGATTAGTAAATATAATATATATATAGTCTTTGGTACTAGGTAGAACAAGCGTATGTTAGAATAATACCAATATAACCGGATGTTTAGCAACATTAACAAAAGTTTTTGTCTAATCTTACTCAATTTGTTAATGAAATTACAAGATTCATATTGACAAGGAATTAAAATTGTGATATTAATTTAATTAGTACTTTACGTCTTTTTTGTAGTTGGTTACAGGTTATTATGATATTTTTGTAGTCGTTTTACATGTAATGTTAGCAAAGAGAAATTGGCAAATGTTTAGATTTTCCCCGTGTTGCTCCGAGCTCCTTTGCATAGAACATCTGCCTTCCTGCCAGGCAGCTGGCAAAAGGCGAGCATAGGCTTACCGTCACTAACACCGTGATATCCTACTAGGTGGTAGAGTTTCGCAACGACTCGCCCGGATTGGTACCACCGCCTTACCTATTCCTGCCGCCATAACGTGTTCCGGTTCGGAGGGTAAACGTAGCCAGTAAACTTACTTTTGCTCGAAGCCTAACATATCGGCCTCAGGTTGGCAACGTACCATTATCACTTTTGGTGTCTCTAGACGGCGTGAATTTCTTACCATTAGGAAATCTGTCTACTTGTTTGCCTTCCATTATCATCAAAAAATTATTTTATTATGTTTATGTTGATATAAGCTGTAGATTTTGTGTTTATAGAAAAAAAAATCTTCGCAATACAGATAACCTTTCACCTTTTATAATTATGTAAATTAGACGTTAAGATGAAGTTACAATTATATGGTCATCTCAGACATCTGGGATATTTTGAACTGCAATGGTACCTATACTTAATTCAGGCAATTTGCGAATTATATTAAAAACCAACTTACGCTCATGACTTAGTTCGAATAGCCCTATCGATATTTTTACCCTACAGTATGTTCGGACATTTTGGGTTTGATGACAGATAGTTTGATATATAGGTAGGTTTAGTGTTACTCTGAATCTCGATTACCCAACGAAGCACACAATAATCGAAGTCGATTAACTATCGATCACAAAATTTTTTAAACCCAAACATAAAATAAAAACATTAAATTACCAAATGCAATTTATATTGATATATTAACACACAATATTTTGCAAGTATCTGAGAAATGCATTTTAATCGATTTCGATAAAAAGGAGAGGGTTATATGTTCGACTCCTATATTTTTTATGTATGATAATCGATTTCTTCGTTATTTCACAACTGATTTCAAAAATTCTTGTTTTATTGAAAAAAGCGTACTTCCGAGGTGGTTTCATTGCCAAGTCTCGATTTGATGATGGATCCATAGAGAAGTCGAGAAAAATAGTTAATTTTTATGTTTAGAATAATTTTCTAATTGAAATCAAAGTCGGTTTTTGCATTTTATTTAGGTTGGTATGCGCTTCTGCTTAAATTAATTAATATATGTTTAGACTACTACTACTATTTAAATTATGCGCTTCAGCTTTACACTTTTTACTCTTTTAACACTTTATACTTTTTTAAATTGGCTGACCTAATCTAAATTTAAGCGAAATGATTGATTATGTGTAATACAACTCTATATAGATATCTTTGAAATACATTCGGATTTCCGAAGCTTGACGAATATAGCCGAAGTGTATAGTACTTAAATAGTACTACTGTAGGTACCCTGGCAGACTTCCTTTGCATTGCCTGTAGTGATTGAAATTAATAAATCTACATCAATCGGAATAGACGGGCTAACTTTCGCATTCATATTAGTAAGGTTGGAATTTATTATAAAATCCGCACACTAGCTACGATGATTTGAACATTTAAGTGACGTTAGTGCTTGCCACTGTCATACCCCAGTTTTAAGGGTATGGTAGTCACTATAGATCTAAGAGGCTTAAGATCCATTTCGTAACGCACCATTAACGTATTTAACGTGTTTGGGAGGTGGTGTAACACTCATTCAATGTTACAAAAAGCGGTGTAAAAGATCTATTATGATATGCCTACTTAATACAAATGTTTTTTTTTATTAGAAAGGAGCGGTGGTTCCAGAAAACGTAGCAGTAATTCTCCCGATTCGTCTTCCAAAACCTAATGACAATAGACTGCGCTTACAAAATAACTTTACAGTAAGTATACTGGATATACCCATCAATGGAGACGAGGAAGATGTGAAGGAAAGGTTTAACAGACTACGTTGTAGCGCTGACCCTATGGTACGTATTAATTTTATATCTTATAGGAAATCAAATATGCGGACTTCCTGGTAGTAAGAAATATGCGTTGACTATGGAAACCAAAATAAAAATGGTGCGTATACAATAGCAGACTGGAATCGGTTTCTCTACTCGAATCGGAACACGATAACAGCACTGACGTTATGATGGCAGAAATAGATAAGGCAGTGGTGTTAAAGGGGGATTTTATCACATAGCCTAACTGCAGTAATGAATTATTCCTTTACCGGGTGATAGGGTTATTCTATCATAGGTAATAAAAAAAAGTATCTTGACGCCCATATCCCCGAAGGGGTAGGCAGAGGCTCAACCAGGACACCCACGATTAGCCGAAGACACTAAGTCTCACAATATGATAGGTGGCAATGTGATAGGGCGGATATTTGTAAGATAAACATAAAGAAGACTGCAT
The DNA here is from genome assembly GCA_002245475.1 of Calephelis virginiensis. NCBI lineage: Eukaryota > Metazoa > Arthropoda > Insecta > Lepidoptera > Riodinidae > Calephelis > Calephelis virginiensis. The sequence continues at coordinate 26,695 of NJDC01021116.1, read as the reverse complement.
TTCTAGATTCGGGTATGTTTATTAAATTTATTCTGGTACTTATTTGTATTAGTATTCTTATTTGTATTAGTAGTATAGGGGCAAAATTTTTTCTATCTTTAAAATTTATAGAAATTTATCCCAAGCACAGGGCAAGTGCTAAAATAAAAATACGTTGCGAGAAACGAAAGTTATGGCCATTCTAAAATGTGAATATCATCTGTAATGATGAACTCATTTGGTGGGTACTCAGAATTGTGTATCTATAGGACGTAACTACCCGCGTTAACGGGTTAGAAAGGAATTAAAAATTTCGCCACGGGACTTGAATCCTCAGTAGCTCAATTGGTTAGAGCATTCGTCGGCTTGAGACGAAAGGTTACAGGTTCAAATCCTGTCTGGGGCGAAATTTTTTCTTTCTTTAAAATTTATAGAAATATATTAGTATTGTTGACTAAAAACCATAAAACATAAATTATATAATTTGCTTCAATTTGTGTGATCTGTCAAGGGATAACATTTGCTTATTTTATATATTACTAGGTGTTGCCTGCATGTTCCCACAGGAGCATTGTTTCGGGATAAAAACTATCCTATCCAAGTTACCTTCTATGTGTGCCAAAGGGGTAACAAACACACAAACAAACATACAAACTTTCGCATTTATAATTTTATTAGGATATGTTATCTTTTATGTTAGATATGTTATTACGAAACCTCTGTGGTCTAGCGGTCATTGACGTCATGAGGTCCCGGGTTCGATTCTCGGGTCGGGTAACAGAAGGAAAGTGTGGTTTTTCCAATTTTATAATAAAAAAAAGTCGCTCGGGATTGGTTGTGTGCCCGGTTGGCGATAGGCTTGCCAGGTGGCACATCACATCATGGGACATGGGTCACATTATGGGACTTAGTGTCTTCAGCTAATCGTGGGTGCCCTGGTTGTGCCTATGCCTATCTCCTCGGGGATATGGTCGTGAAGATACTTTACTTTACTTTTCACGTTATGTTATTACGTTTATCTTGTATGTTAGTTACCATATTCTTCCGAAACTTACCTATTTTCACCAAATTTTTTATGCCTATTCAGTAGGTCGGTTACTACCTCTTTTTCATACCCTTAAGTGATAAGAGTGCCTCACCTCAATTTTTTTATCGAATTACATACAAAAGAAGAACAACGCCTGCCGAATCAGCTAGTTTACCTTTATTTATTACAACAAATTATTAATTAGCGAATATAACTTTAATGGGTAAATTGTGGTCAATAGTTGGTGCATTTTAAACTAGAACAGGATAATGACAAGTGTCGACATTAATGTGGTACTAGTAGTAGGCAATAGAAATCAGTTTATTTGCTGTAATTTTTTTTTATTTCAGACAAACCATTATTTTCTAAAAATATGCAGTATTTTGCCAAAAGATATCCTATATCCAATGTTCACCAGCAGCCAAGCGACGATAGTGCTAAGCAATATGCCAGGGCCAAAAATGTTGAGCATTTGTGGTGGAGTGCTGAAGTCTTTAGTATTCTTTATACCGAATAAAGGAAACACAGGTCCGTATTTCAATTTTTCAAAGAATCTGAAAGTTGCTGGGGTTATGTGACTGGTGTCATAACCGGCGTGTTTATACGTAAAATGTTGACTGTGGAGGAACACAGGCTAGTTTGTAGGAATTGTGACATGTAGCAACACTTTTGTATTTAAATACTCACAAACCACTTATCATATCTTGATAAAATTAATATGATCATCCTCCACCTCAGAAATAGCGGTTAGCCTTTCTAGGAAAAGTTTCACCGCTCTGCCGATCATAGGACCATTGCTGTTCTATGGCCAAGGGGCAATACCATATACTACATCTGTAGTGTATACAAGCCATGGTTGTCGCTTACCAATAGGGGGGTAAAGGAATAGGTAAGACGGGTTTTTACTCGCGAAAGTTGCTGGAAAGCACTCCATAGGTACCTAAGAGACGACCGTAGCCTTTAGACACCAACGATGTTGTAAGTGCGTTGCTATCCAGTGTTCGGAGTGTTAGGATAGTTGTGCAAGTCTACCGGAATTGTCTGATGCTTTCCATTGTTTGATCATCTTATTTTTGGTTGGTTGTCCTACACTCTGTGATAGAGTTCACCTTTTCTAAATTTCTACTATTAATATAGATATTAATAGTAGTAATAAGTCTAAATTGCAAAAAAATTACAATAAAGGATTTTTAAAATACTCTCTCTTTTTCTGTAAGGATCCACGTCGTCATGGCTAAACCATAACTCTCGTTTACAGGATTAAGCATAACTGCGCTATGTTATGGTGGAGCTCTTAGATTTGCTGCAATGGCTGACTCAGCTGTTGTGTCTAAATCTGAAGATTTAACTGTGATATTGGAGGGTATGGTGCTAGAAATAAGACGGTTGCACAAAAAACATGTGAGGGGTTAAATCTTATTATTTGCGGGTTAAGGAATGGCATTTCAGTAACAAGTGAGTATCTAAAGTACAAACTATTTATCTTTAGAGCCTTTACCATGAGTTGGTATAGACTATGTTCGGTAAGTTACGGGTAGAAATCATGACACTTTTGGTCTAAAAATGTGTTTCTTTTAGATAGCAATAGAGGCGCTGTTCAAAGTTTTCATACAATGAATTTACAGTCGGTAGCTCTCTCGGCACTTAATGTCTTATTACCGGAATGTCCACTCGGTTCAGTAAGTCAATTCCCCTAAATGTCCACTACCCTGAATGTTTATTGTCCTGATTGTCTATTTTCCTAAATGTCTCTTTCCCTGAACGTCCATTCCCTGAATGTCCACTTCTCTGAATGTCCACTTCTTCTAATGTCCTCTTCTTTGAACGTCCATGCTTGAGCCACATGAAAACCTCTCTTTAAGGATGATACTGGTGCCTTGCCATTCTTTAGGCAGGGATGGTATGCCTTATGCATTAGAGTGCCGGCTACCTAACCTCACTGACAGTGAGTATTATGGCGGGAATAATAGGTAAGGCGGTGTTACCTTTAACATTTAAATTTCCGGGTGAGTCGTCGCATAAATCTCCCACCTAGTTGTCAAGATGTGAGAGACTAGTTTAAGCTTCGCTCGCCTTTTACGAGCTGACTGGTAGTAAAGGCATATTGGCCTATTCTCATATAGTGTGTCTATGCCGGGCCAATACGGGGAACATGGAGGACTCGAAAAAAATATTTGTAAAATCTTCCGATGATAAGGAAATGATCATGAGTGAAGAAGATACTATTTTTTTTCTTTGTAAGAAACCCTATTTTTAAAAAAAAGAAATAAAAAGTGTACAACTTTGTAAGAAACCTTTTTGTTAAAAAAAAATTAAAAACTGTACAATAAATTCCTATTTTTGGAATTTGATATTCGGGGAAGTGGACATTAGGAGAAGTGTACATTTGGAAAAGTGGACATTTAGGGAAATGGACATTCAGGGAAGTAGACATTCAGGGAAGCAGACATTCGGGGAAGTGTACATTCGGAGAAATAGATTTTCAGGGAGTGGACATTTAGGGAAATAGACTTAATGAACCGAGTGGACATTCCGGTAATAAGACATTAAGTGCCGAGAGGAACTTAACAAGCCGTAAACTCATGGTAAGGACTCAGATCAAAATCTAAATCTATAGTATTTTTAGGGTTCCGTACCCTTAAAGGATCATTATAATGTCCATCCGTCAGTCTGTCAAACTCCTTTTCCTCAGACACATGGAGATATCAAGCTGTAATTAATATCAAATGCTTAAATCTTCTGTCCCTTAGAGCTGTGAAAAAACCAAATTTCTTAGCCACTATAAAACACTATCAAAAGATACAGCCGCTTATGATAAAAATTGCCGCAAAATTTTTCAAATCTCGCAAAGGAATCAAAATCTACAGTGTGCTTCCCGTGAACTCAGAATCTTGATGTTTGGTATGAACTAGGTCTTTTTTTTAGTTCGGTGAACGGGCAATCTTTTATTTTTTTGTTGTGTATGAAGACACTTGCCATATTAATCTGCCTTCCTGCCAGGCAGCTCTTAACAGGAGAGCACAAGCTTACCTTCACTAACACGGTGACATCTGACCAGGTGGTAAAATTTCGCAACGACTCGCCCGGATTTGTACCACCGCCTTGACTATTACTGCCGTCATAACGTCAGTGCTTGACGTTGACGTCTTCCGGTTCAGAGTAGTATTGGCTCAAGGCTTAACATTCCGGTCTCAGATTGATAACGAAAAATGACCACCTTTGGTTTCTAAAAGCGGCATGAATTTCTTACCAGCAGGAAATCCATTTACTAGTTAGCCTTGTTTGTCCAATGCCATAAAAAATCAGATGTTACAGGCGCGGTTTCGTGGGCGTGATATTCAGTTAAAATATTGCAAGCCTTTTTTTCTACGGGATACCCCATCCTGACAGAAACACTGCAATAACTCTTATTGTAGCAGTAGATAGGGTTGCTGAGCAACACTAGAACAGTCGTCAGTCCTACACATCCTATAACATCGGTATTACCCTCCATTTTAAAACTACGATTTGGATGCAAATTTATACCGTCCTTATAAACAATGAGATATGTGCGTCGTGTATAAGTTATGTTTAATGTAACGTATACTAAAAATAATTATTGTTACAGGTATGGAGATGACCAACCTATTACACCAAGATACTTTTTGGGGAAATTCGTAGAATAATTACTTTGAAATCTAAATTACACAAAGTAGAGGCATTTCACACTCTACCAATAGATAATTACTATTACCGTAAAAAGTAACGGATCAGAGATATCTGTACTAAGTTCCTTTCTATCTGAGCATTTACCGGTTTACTTTTAATAAAAAATGTAAATTAGTGTAAAATTTAAATTAATATTTGCGTACTAAAAACTAGCTTAATGTAAATTGTATATATAAATAAGTACATTGTAAAGTTATATCATTAAAATAAAATAATTGTTTCATTAATGTTGAGAATTTTATTTATTATAAGAAATTAAAATATTTAACATATTATGTTTAAGCTGAAACATTCTTAATACAGCTACATTAGAAAATAACTATTTAAGAGGACGCATTCCACGTGATCAATCACCTAATACAGAGCCTTTACCGTGAAATGGTATTAGATTACGTTCGTTTAGTTATATCTCGACACTATTGGTCTAAAACTGCGTCTCACTTAGTTACCGATAGAGGCGCTGTTCAAAGTTTTCATACAAATATTTTACAGAGGTGGTAGCTATTATAGTAAACTTGACAAGCCGCAATCTCATGGTAAGAGCTCAGAACGATTGTATTTGATTAGAAAAGATGCTCAATGATTTAACATAAGGAAGAAAAAAAGTATGTTACTATTTCAAAAACAGGAGAGATGTCTATCTATTTAGCATGAAAGTTATTCGGAGATTCTTCTATCAATCTCTTTTTAAAGATAATGTCAAATTATTGTTCAACGGAGTCTATTTTACATTTCAGACGAAGATTTTCCAAAAATAAATAGTTACATTTCTTAATCTGTAAATAAGATTAAATTTTAAGATTGTAATTATTATTAAAACAAAATCTTAAGAATTCGTTTACTACACTTAAGGGTTAGAAAAAGAGGGTTGTAAAAATTTACGAAACATCAAAAGGTGGGTTGTTTAAACGTCGCCTTATTTACGTCCTCTTATCCCTTTTAATACGTAAATCTCAATTTGGGTCAAAGATTATTACCGTCTGATTATTATCTTACAACAGACAAATTTAAACACTTCTTGAACACGGTTTTAGTAAACACTATCTAAAAGTGTATTCTCAATAACTGCTGCTACGTCATCCACGTACCTACAGCGTGTTATTGGTTGGATGTCAATTTTAGAGTGTTTAGTTAAACATTATCTACATTTTTTGTGTAGAGTCTGTAGGCAGTGTGTACTTTCTTCTGTACGCAAATCTACTTATTTGCTACAACGGGCCACCAGTTACAGTAGGGTTGTCAAGTTTTTACTCATACTACACACTTCGGAAACACCATAATAGTCCGGTGGGAAAGTCGGAGCGTATTTTCTTTTTATCAGACTCATAAAAGGAGGATGTGTTTTAAGTTATTTTTGTTACGCGATTGCTCGACAAATAAAGAACAGACTTTGATAATTATTTTTTGGAAACATGATTCTGAGGAGGTCTCATATAAATTTGATATGCATTATTTCATTGGATAATGCCTAAATAAGTGTTTATATATTTTTGCACGTGAAATTTTTTTATGTTAATTAATTACAACTCAAAGACCCCTTGTCGGCTTGACAAAGTTAATATAGGACCACTTCGGAATCAGGAACCACCTGAAATGAGAGTAACCGTCTCCATGTGTACCACGTCACATTTTGCAAGTAAGTTTTCTACCTACCTTATACTCTATGCGCTGGGACATAGCAATATAAAACAAGCAAATTATATGCTTGCTTTATTGGTGTTATTCAGATATACACATACTGACATTATTTCAGCATTATTAGGTAAGACGGAGGTATAAGTCCGAGCAAGTCGTCGCACATTATGAATGTATGAAGCACCCTGATTTAAATACCTCAGCCAGCAGTAAGAACACAGCAGCATCATGCTCCGTCGCCATTCTCTCCGAGAGCTGCTGGTCCAACTTAAGACGCGCACGTTCAGCGATCACTAGGATCTCATAGATTACACTTATAAGTGTTTCTATTCTCTCATTGTACCAATTTTTCTGAAAAGTTCACGCCTGCATCAAGTAACAGTACGCAAAGAGCACCATCAGGTTAACCGCCTCATTGGCCAAGTGGCTAGCATACACGCCTAACTACACCGAGTTACCGCGAGGCTCGGGTTCGATTATTGATGGGGGCAGGCATTTGTGTGACATTTTGATGTCTGCATTTCCGGGTCTGGGTGTTTATTTAATTTATTCTGGTATATGTATAAGTATTTCTATTTACAAATATAAATAAATAAATATCCTTGGATAAGTTACACAAATTAAATCTAACCCCAAAGTAAAGCAAATTATATGCTTGTGTTATGGGTGTTAGTCAACAATTGTAATATATAGAAATACTTAAATAGATACCAGAATAAATTTAATAAACACCCAGATACGGAAAATGCAGACATCTAACTGTTCATCACAAACATGCGTGCATCCGTCGGGAATCGAACCCGAGCCTCGAGATTTTTCTGTGTAGGCGTGAACGCTAGCCACTCGACCATTTATTAGAATTGTTGACTACACTCGGCGATTTATTAGAATTGTTGACTAACACGCATAACATAACTATAAGCATGTAATTAACTTACTTTGGGGTTAAATTCAATTTGTGTAACTTATCCAGCGATATTTATTTATTTATAAAGTAAGACGTAGATGTCAGGGTTTAACGTTTTATAAGAACGTGAAAAAAAAGTATGTGTGCGATTCACATAGAAGTGAAACTTCAGTAAATCGACAAAAGAATGAGATGAATATATATTTGTGTCTCTTACATGCAAAAGACTGAGATGAATATATATTTGTGTCTCTTACCTGTCAATTTTCCGTTACATCCGTTTTGAAATCACAACGATTCTAAAGAAGTTTCACTCCAAACACCGGCCACTACTTATTGGTTCGTGATGCTTACATCAAGTTCTATCTCTCATTATCTTTCTAGAAACCAATGAGTGTAATCTAAGCATTTGAGTGCTTAGCATCGTCAAACCTATAAGATATGAAGATAGGGTTGCCAACCATACTTTATAATAAAGTATCCTACTTTTTTTTGGTAATTATACTTTATATTTTTACACACAAATAAAGAATGCAAAAATACTTTAGTTTCAACCTTTACCATGATGCATAAAACAAAATACACATCATGGGTACTTAAAGATGTACTTAAAAAAAAAATTTTGGATGTCATTTGTGGATGTCACAGTGGCAGGACATTCTGATGAAATGTTACGAAAATGGTCCGTTAGTTTTGTTTATATTAATTGAAGAATATATAAGGTAGATAAATAACACTTAAATAGATCCAAAAATATCACTAATGATGATAAATAATTTACAGTGAAATGTATAGTTGAAATAGGCAATATATACTTAAAAATGCATCTGATAGCTTAACAAATATAAGAGAAATTGTGCTAAAGGCACACGAAAATACGTTTTTAAAGCAATAAAAAAATAATATTTGAAAAATACTTTTTATCTTTCTAATACTTTATTTTTTGCTTATCCAGACCAGTTTACACTTTTTTTTGTCAAAAAAAGTTGGCAACCCTTTTTACAGAGTAACTTTAAAAGGAACGGACTAAATTTTAATAAAAGGGGGTTTAGGCTTAAATGGTAATGCATTTTAAATATTATTGCAACATTGTAATATTTACTTCTATGAACATTTATTTAAAACGGTCCACAAAAATGCTTCACTGTTATCACGCTATGTCGTACCTAGTAAGAGTCATGACGTCACCAACCTGCGAATGCGACTGTGGTTGGTGGGAACCAGTTTTATGCTTTCTTTACGTTGCAACCATGCATCTTCTCTAATGAGTGGTTTTGCTTACAAATGGTAGATTTTTGTACGATTAGTAAAAAATCTGACTGCGGTCGTGCGTTATCGACTGTTAACTCAAAGCATTTTTTGTCACTACGAGCAACGCTTCGTCACTTTTAGGCAAACTATCAATGGTTATACTTACGCATTACTGTTCGTTGATTGTATGAACCGAGCGTTAGACTTGCACATAAGGTCTAGCACCGCGGCCACAAGACCGGAAAGTGTAAAGTTGACACGTTTCTTATTATCACGAGATTTTATTCTTTAAAACACTTCATCACTTTGTACACCGAAGACATTTCTTACATCACAGACATTTTTGTGGAACAAGGTACCATGGACGGGATTTCCAAAGTGATACGACTTAGAAACCCATAAGAAAAGAGCCTTAGTTATGAAAGGAGATTGTAAAGAAAGGGGCTTACATTTAAATGAGATGAAAACCAAAATAATGGTGTTTGAAAGAGACGTAGTCAGAATGGATGTGGGATTTTTTGTTGATGATGTAGTATTGGAGCTAGTGAATGAAATTGTATATCTTGGTTGTGCTTTTAGCAGGGATGGAAGGTACACTGCGGATGTAGAGAGGAGAGTACACTGCAGGAAATAGTGTGAATGGAGCGTTGGGTAAGCTATTTCAAAGCGAGGTTTTGAGTCAAAAAGCTAGACTTGCATTGCATAACTCTGTGCTTATACCAACGTTATTCTATGGAAGCGAAAGTTGGGTATGTCAGAAAAAGCATGAAAATAGGATAAATGCAGTAGAAATGAGAGCGCTACGGATAATCTGTGGTGTAATGCTCGCTGACCGTAACAGTGAGATCCGACAAAGAGTGGGATTGAAAATTTTTAGTGTTCGTGGGTGGCCTGTTGTGCCTCTGCCTACCTATTCGGGGATATGGACGTGAAGATACTTCTTTACTTATTTATTATTTAAAATGCGAAAGGGCATGCTCCGCTGGTTCGGTCATGTGGAAAGAATGACAGATGAAAGATTGACAAAGCAGTTATACAATGCGAATGTGGATGGATGTAGGTACCCGGGGAGACTAAGGTTGACATTCCATGATCAATTCACTCGGATATTATTCGAGGGTTGTGTCAAGAGTCTCCAAAAACGATATGTTTTGTACAAAAATGAAGCTAGACAGGTTTGTCGGGACCGTGAGGTCTGGCACTCAATACTCTCTGCCTACCCCGTAACGGACTTGGCGTGAAGATATTATGTATGTATGTAAAAGAGCCTACCTATTTCCAAACGGCCGGCTACACATCTGTGACACTTCTGGAGTTTCGGATGTCTGTAAGCGGCAGGTCACTTTTCATCAAGTGAGCCAACTGCCAAACTGCCAGTGCATGAGTCTTCTATAAAATAATACTCTTACCTGTTCAAGTTTTTTACACTTCAATGTCAAATATTTTTCACCGACTGATAATATCGTGTTGTGTAAATAAGCTACTTCCAAATGCGCTTTGTTAATGCGCTTGCGCAACCGATCGAGCGCTGTGTCTTTATGATTCAGTGCGCTGCATCTTTCGTCGTACGCTCGTAACAAGGATTCGTAGCGTTTCGATAATTCGTCGTATCTATGGGAAAATATTATCCTTTTACTATTATAAATACGAAAGTTTGTATGTTTGTTTGTTACTCCTTTACGCATAAACAGTTAACCCAATTACTATGAAATTTGGCATACACATAGAGGGTAACTTGTGTTAGCAAGTAGGATAGTTTTTATTCCGAAAAAATGTGCCTGTGGGACCATAAAACACTCGGGCAACGCCGCAGGCGATGCCGCGGGCACGAGCTAGTAGTCAATATATTAAAAAAAATGATCTTTTGAAGGTAAGAATGCTAGGAACGATATCTTATCTGAAACATTTAAAACCATGTCGACTCCGTTATCTTTACTAATTCGACTGTAACAGGCATAAAGCTCTTAACAATAGGAAATGGTCCGTTATTAGAAAAATACTTACTGATACTGAAGACATAAGATACTCATCGTCGACCAGGATTGCGTAACTTCTGATGGATATTTTTTACATAAATTGTTTTGTTCTATAAATAAAAAATAATACAATTAAGTAACCTACTTATTTTTAATTTTATTGCCTCATTGTATCATGAGGTCCCGGGTTCGATTCCTGGGTCGGTCAACAAAAAAGAAATTGAGGTTTTTCCAATTTTCAAATAAAAAAATATTGCCCGGGATTAGATATGTGCCTGGTTGGCGACAGGCTTGTCACCTATCACATTGTGGGACTTAGCATCTTCGGCTAATCGTGGATGCCCTGGTTGTGCTTCTGCCTACCTCTTCGGGGATATGGGCATGAAGATACTAAATATTTATTTTTAAGGTAGCCTTCTTATTGCTGAAAGGTCTGCAATGCGTCTATGTAGGTAACATTCCAGACTAGTGTTGCATACGACTTCTTTGTTCATTTGACTTCTCTTCTATTAAAAACGCTATAATAAAGCCTATTTATCACTACATAGTATAAAACAATGTCGCTTCCTCTGTCCCTATTTCCCTTTGTATGCTTAAATCTTTAAAACCACGCAACGGATTTCGATGTGGTTTTTTGAATAGATAAAGTGATTGAAGAGAAAGTTTACATGTATATTTCATAACCGTGCAAAGCCGGGGCGGGCCGCTAGTTAACTATAAAATATCAGGTTAAAAATCTGGTAGATATTTCTAATTAACAAGGTATTTATCAGAACCTGTTTAACCTAAACATTTTAATAGCCGTTCGATGTAGGTAAGTAATATTTTTCATGTGTCTTATTTTTTTTAAACATCTGGAATATTCAGATAAAAAAAGAAAACGAAATTCAACGACATAATAAAAACTACACATCGTAATGTTGTGCCAGTAATGACATTTAGGCACTTGAATGGTACAAATATGCGTAGATTTTGATACTTAAATGCTACAAGTATTCATATATTAACAGCAATTTGATTACATATTTTTCACGAATACAGGTCTACCTTTTGTAGAGGTTTTAGTTTCTAGCTGTTAATTTTGCCTAAAATCATATATGTTTTCTCCTCGTGGTCTGGGCTCCTCTGCAAAATAGACCATCTGCTTTTTGCCAGGCAGCTCATAAAAGGCAAGCATAGGCTTACCGTCACAAGCACCGTGACATCTGATTAGGTGGTAGAGTTTCGCAGCGACTCGCCTGGATTGGTACCATTTCGGCCCCGGTCTCGACTTTTTGAGGTCCTCGAATATATAAAATATAGAAAATGTGTATTTGGAATTTTCTAATAAAAATAACATTGCTTGGGATTGGATATTTTATTGGATTGCCCAATTGGCAATAGGCTTGCCACCTATCACATTGTGGGACTTAGTAACTTCGGCTAGTCGTGGGTGCTCAGGTTGTACCTTTGCCTGCCTCTTCACGGATATGGAAGATCCTAAGGTAAAAAAAAAATGGTTGCCTGTAAAGTCGGTTTTACGGGCCAAGATTTTTACGTGACAACGTCTTTTTCTCGGTAGAATATTTATTGATATGAATATTATTAAATTGCACAATAGGAACAGGGAATTGAATGAAAATAAGAAATGCACAAATTTTAACTATAGAAATATATTTTGTTTACTAAAACATTGTACCGGTCCGGCGGGCCTCTCTCTCGTTCGGTGACTCATCGTAACAGACGTGAGCGGGCGTTACACTTTTTCAAGAGTGACTCCGAGCCACAACCTAATTTAAGACGTTGTCACGTCAAATGAAATGCTCTTCAAAAATATTAATGCACGTAGTATTTATAACTAAAGTAACAGACGGCTATTCTGATGGTAAGATACTACCGCCGTTTTTATTTCCAACCTAAATAAGACTACCTCGAATATTTCTAAGGCCGGTGCGAAACCTTTTAATGGCCAGAATCTTAGTTCACTTATACACCCAAGTCTGTTTTTGTCCACTCGAGCCTACAGACTTAAAAATGACGTGGCTTATAAGCCTCAATTAAATACAAGATTTTTTTTGGCAAAGTTACCTACCTGCTGTAGAGTTTGTAACTTCCTTGCTGTCAGATTCTTCACTGTCCCACAACTTATGCGGATGGCAATGGGAGTGACTCTTCCTGCATTGGGAAAGCTTTTCTTCATACTTATTGCTCTTTTCAAAACTTTTTTCCAAACTATTTAACAAGTTTGAGGCTTTACGTAAACAATTCATAAATGCATTTTCCTTCTTCTGAAAAAGTAACATGGTACAAAAAACAGTGAGAACGATGTTCGAAATGTACAAAAAGGAGAGGGAGTAGTAGTACAAAACAAATAATTAAGCGCAGTGAAACTACAAAAACCGATTCCTACTTCAATGGGTACCACGTCGCGATTTGATAATTCTATTTTCAAAAGATAGCAAATGGTTCCGAAAGGGTCCCACACACGTTTTATCAAAGTCCTACTAACAGTTTGAGTTACACTTATTTATTATCGATCGCCAAGATAAGTAAAAAAATATGCATTATTAAGTATAATTCAAAAACCAATAGTCGGATCATGATAAAATGAAAATGGGACCACTTTGGAATCGTGACTTATCTTTCTAAAAAAACTATAAAAATCGGTTGGCTATTAACGGAGTAATCGATTAACTAACATATAGTCGAATTAAGTGCATCCACCTTTTTTAAAGTCGGTTAAAAATGTACTAAACACAGCTGATGCAAAACACAAAATGTACAGTGCGTTAAGATGTTCTGTATTCTGACACGAGATTTTTTTTCTACTTTTTAATAATCAAGCTGCATATAATATTATAATCATGTTATCAATGTCCGTCTTATTAATAAGTACGGACTAACGTGGGAGTAAAATTAAGTTGATATCATAGCTGGCGTCATTTATAAACACACTGTAATAGACTAAAATACAAGGTTGAACCTCGGCGTACTTTACTCCGTATTTATTAAAAAGATGGTGTAAGTTCTCTTGCCATAATATATCTCTTAACACTTACATAATCCATTTCCTAATCTTTGCCATGTTTATTCTATAGCTAATTTGTTATGTGCAATTTATCTAAATCCATTAAAATAATTACTCCCATCCGAAATATTACGTTTATTTAAACTTTTTCGTACACCATGACTAATAATGTAATAGAAATGCGAGAATAATGCATTAAATAATCTCCACGAGCCAACTTTTGGACCATCAGAAAAACAAAATTAGATGTTAGTGCTGTACATACTCTTGCAAAAGAGTATTTATATTCCTTGTATATACCTTCCTTTTATCAGTGTCGGGCCCATAACTCAATTATGCTATTTTATAAAATAAACAAATACATCAAAAATTAGTATGGATTGCCTCTTTGTAAGGATAGTTCTCACTAGGCACGTCAATAAAATCGGTCTACTGTCGAATCGCTCTAATGGTCAAGTCCACTTATATTAACGGTTTTATTTTAACGGTTATCTGGAAGAAATATCTTCCAATAGGGACAAGCTCACCCTTTGTACTTACTTTTAGTTTATTTTTCTGTCTGTTAAGTACCATAAATAACTAATTATAAAACCGGTTAAGTACTTACAGCAGTTTTGTTTACTTGAACATATTTAAAATTCTTAGGAATAAACAAATTGTCGCTGTACTGAACTTCTTGCATGGTGCGAAAATTAGTCGAAATCAGCTTAGTATTAATTAAAGTATTCTTTAATTAATAGTTAAATATCTAGCAAATTATTTGAGCTTTTCTAAGTAACAAGCAGTGACAGGAAATGTTTTGACAATTTCATTTAGCTCTTCTACCATTGATTAAAAATATTTTAAAGACGGCCAGTTATTTGTATTACCTATTAATTTCACATACTCTTCAATAATCGTTCAACATCCATAGCATTCACAAATTATAAAGTAATATGTAGTAGAGAGTATTGAGTTTTGTGGGACTTAGTGTCTTCGGCTAGTCGTGGGTGCCTTGGTTGTACCTCTGCCTACCTCTTCGGGGATATGGGCGTGAAGATACCTATAAAGTAATATGTACTACGTAGTAGCATCTGTACTACAACTGTATTCTTTGATCCGTGGACAAAGTGTAGTCCTGGCTTCTTGCCCATATCAAAGAAAATGCTTGCCGTAGCATACTTGGACACAAAAGAAACATATAATGCAACGGTGCGTTCTAACCCCAGACTTGAGATGTCAAATTCCTTGCTTGACCTACACTTTCTCCCAGTTTCAGAAACGCCAATCAATTTTAATCTCCGACTTATCTATTCATAAGCGGTGTGATAAATCATAGATTCAAATTTATTGGCGGTTCGGAAAATTGGGTATTTAACGGCTTCTCTAAATCTCTCTTCCAAATGATGTTATGACTACAGGGATAACTAAAATGGCGGTGCCAATCCGGGCCATTAGCCTCAAATCCTTTCCACCAGACACTGCAATAATAAAAAACCGACGCTCGCCTCTAACAAACTGTTAAGTAGGAAAAAGCCCGAAATCAACAAAACACTCAAGTATTTGGAAATCCTCATCCATTTAGTGAAGATTTTTTTGGTCAAATTTCAATTCTAAACTTGGCAACACTAAATTACGATCGATGATTTAATACACTTTGGGTTTTAGGGCCTTGTGTAAGTTACGATATTGAAACAAAGTACAAACTTGTAAATAAAGAACAGTTAAAAGTTCAGTTGGTTTTATTAAACTACAACAAAAGCATAACTTTTACAACTAAATCAGTCTAAAATATTCTATATCACTACGATTCAAATAATATCGAAAGTATATTAAATACCAAACATTACATTTGGCTAGAGCAAAGGTTCCGTTGCGTATGACAAAATATTCATTTACTCTGTTTTTGTGATTTCACTAATACTTAGTTGGAAATCCATTAACTTCCATCTATTTAATATGCTAAAATATACATATATGTAATAAAAGCATTGTGTTTAAATAATATAATAAAAATCTATCACACAACATTTTAAAACAAAATACAATACGACCAATATTCCAAAGACTTGTATACAAAATTTTGTCGGTTCCATGGAAGACTTGTTCGTTCTTCAAGCGTATAAAATTGTAAAACAACTGCAAATTTCATCTACAATTAATTAACGATTATAATATTTGTATATTTAACTTGTAACTTCAATACTGATTAACAATGTATATTAATTAAATTAAAAATGTGATGTTTGATTATATATGATAGGAACTAAGTATTTTCCAGAGTTTCAAAAAAATAACAAATTTAGAAAATAAATATGATTACAAACAATTTAAATAACGCTACCCCATAAACGTAACTTCGGAGAACAAACTTCAACTTTTTAACAGTTCACATATAAATATTTTACCTTGCCATATATTAACCATACATACTTAAAACCGTACATAACATTAATAGGGCAAGGTTTTTTGTTTTAACTTTTACCGAGGTATTTTTGTTACGTGTGTGAAGAAAGTACACATTTCGTATACATTTTCCTGTTAATCAAAGATTTAAAACTTTTAAATCTTTGTAAAAAAGAGTAAAAAAAAGTTTCAAATCTTTGTAAAAATAATAATTATTATATTTTACGAAGATGATGAAATACAGACAAAAGAAAACAAGTGAAAATATCATTCATAAATTCTAGCAGGTGATAAATGTTTACAGTAAGGGCTATGTTTTACGTTTTTTTATAAAACAATATATAAATAGAGTCAATAACTGAAATTTTTGCTCGTAGCAACTTAAAATTTATTAAACATACTTCAAATATAGTTTTTTTGCGAGTTTAAGGCTATTGTATTCCTTAAAATTCCTTACAATATAGAGAAAATGTAAGGATACTTTTTGGCATTTAACATTTTAAATTTTTAACAACTCTTTGGTATAAACTTTAGCAAATATTTTTGGTTTGTAAAACAATTTAACCTATTCTATTTTATTAATAAACTAATAACGGATATTTTAAAATGCAAATATATACTATAACTATACAGCAAGAAATAATTAAGCGTGACAAAACTGAAATATTTCATTACCGTACCACGTCACGATTTGATCATTATTTTTTTTTAAATTTTGAAATATTTTGAGATGGTCCCGCATACATTTTATAAACATTCTACTGTAGTTTTGAATTATACTTAATAATGCATTTTTTATATACTGACACCTCATCAATTTGACTCAAAAAATTTACACAATCAAACGATATGAGGTCGTCCACATTGACAAAAATGCATTATTATTACAACTCAAAAACCACTAATTGGATCATAAAAAAATTAATACGGAATCATCTCGGAATCATGATCTATCTTTTTAAAAAAGAACCATCATAATCGGTTTGTAATTTACCAAGGAATCGCGTAGCTAACAAAAATCGTCTAATTAAAACCCTTCTCCTTTTTTAGAGTCAATTAATAAGAAAAGTATAAAATATTTGGTTTATCAGTCAATCCCGTAGAATAAAAAAGTAAGGGTATAGGGTTTAATCACTGTAAATATATGACATGTAGTCTATACGTGGTATGTATTTATTAATATTTGCAGCAAAAAAATAGGGGGCAAATTTTTTTTTTTATTACAATTTGCCTTTTAGGTACCTTTGAACTTTGAAGAATAAAGTGTAACAAATTATTAAATAATTACTGTTACCAAATAGTATAAAACAATTTATACATTAAAACAGAGATATATACTGCTTATTTTCTATAATATGTACAAGAACTTTAGTTATTAGTTTACTAATAAGTAAGAATGATTATGTGAAAATATTTGGTTTTGAAACATATTAAAAAAAACATTGTAACATTCATACAACACAACAATCTTAAAGAATATTGGTTCAACAACACAGAGTTGCAAATGATATTGAGCTTAGGAAACTAATTTTAAGTGTTACCTACTGAGATCCACAATCAACTGGAGATTACTAAACTTTATTTTAAATAAAATTCAACCATGTTTATAAACTTTTATAGCCAACATTAATATATTATGTACAGTAAGCAAACTACATATTTGACCTCCTTACAGTAATTTAAAGGAAAAATTATCTGATCCGTTAAAAGCTGTTCCGCTTTAAACATTACCTAAGAGTATAAAATATACTCGATAATCTATTATCAAAAATAATAAATCGATCACGCGGTTTCGAAGGGATGGTACATACTTTAACCTGAGTTTTTTTGTATAAGATATAATAATTAACAAGTCACTCGTACACTTTATGACAGACTTTTGACTTATGATAATGGAATTTACTAAGTGGAAACTGCACACTATACATTATTACATAATTTGTAGCATTGACAAATATTTGCACGATTAAGAAAATATACTTTGCAAGATTATTTGGACCTTGTTTGGTATTATAGAAGATAAACAAACCTTAAATAAGACATCAATTTTCTTCTAACACACCTAACTTGAAAAAAGACAAAAAAACTCCCAAGTTCGTGTGAACAAGTGATACCTATTTCTTTGTTAACCAATTATATTGATTAGATTAATCATTATATATAATAAATATGATATACAAAAACTCAATGCTTTCTAAACCGCTATACCACAAAGGCGGTCTCATCACCAAAACTAGGTTCAGGGCAACAATTTTAAGGTAAATAACGAGAAAGGGACGTACTATTTCCATCTAAATTAAAACAAAACGTTAAAAGGTCCTTAGAATCAAATTCGAAAAGATATATTTAAAAAAACCGTCTTTTATGTGTTTGGAAGACAATCAACCAGATTGATTGATATCGCCTCTGTGGTCTAGCGGTCCGGGTGTTGGACTTGACTGCATGAGGTCCCGGGTTCGAATCCTGGGTCGGCCAACAAAAAGAAAATTGGATTTTTCCAATTTTCTACTAAAAAAATGTTGGTCGGGATTGGAATTGTGCCCGGTTGGCGATAGGCTTGCCACCTATCACATTGTGGGACTTAGTATCTTCGGCTAGTCGTGGGTGCCTTAGTTGTACCTCTGCCAACCTCTTCGGGGATATGGGCGTGAAAATACTTTTGATATGCTGGTAACTAGAAATTCTTCGCCTAAGAACGCCAGCCGTGGTAATGGGGTGTGAAGAAGGCCACGTAAGTACCTACCCTACCGTCCAGGGGGCTGATTCCTTATCTTTTTAGTGATGACCATTGGGTAAAGTGTACATCAAATATCTGTAAATGACGTGTTTTATATTTGCTATCTCCTGTGACCAATAGAAATACAATTGAGATAGCAAATACAAAAGACGTCATTTGACAGCTGTTTGATGTACAATTTACCTAGTGATCATCACTAAAACGATACGTAATAGCCCCGCAGACCGCAACATAACAATGACCAGCACTGGCACTACGGGCACAATAGAAAAATGGATGGTAGGGTAGGGTCTTAATCTGAGCATACTATTATAAAAATTCTTATCACTTACATATTATTATAGATAAAGAACTGATGCTCGCCTCTTACGAGCAGGAAGAACTCAGCTTTCCTGCTTGTAAAGAGGCGAGCTTCGGTTACATGTTTTTAATCGCTGACGAAAAGAGGAGTGTTATAAGTTTGACGTGTCTGACTGTATGCGTTTCTGGCATCATAAATTTTGAACGACTAAACCGATTTCTGTGTTTTTTTTTTATTTGAAAGCTGACGTGATCTAGATTGCTTTTAGCTACATTATACAGGGTTACTAGTAACTAACGCATAACCTTTCTAGTGCGGCTTTAGTACTCAAAAGCACCAACTTTTGTTCTACAACTTTTAGAAGGTCGCGAAATAAGAATTTAGTTTTCCATACAAAAAGTTTTTCGTCCTCTGACAAAATGAATGGAGAACTACATTCTTTTTTTGCGATTTTATAAAAGTTGTCGAACAAAAGTTGTTGCGTTTGATGTGCTAAAGCCACCCTAGAAAGGTTATGCGTTAGTTACCCGTAACCCTGTATATAAGCTATGTGGCTTTTGAAAAAAAAAAATTTGTTCTATTAAAGAACCCTTGTACTAGAACCGTTTGTAAGGGCGCTTGAAATTGTAATTTTTTTCAGTTGTTTTTTTTTATTTGGGTTGTTTGATTAAACACCATAAAAGTTTATAAGCATTGTTTAAGGTTATGCATTGGTTTTAAATTCGCAACCTTACTGTCCTATCAGTCGACACTCCAACCCTGTTTTATTCAATGAACTATACACGTATGGTTGATATGAAATGTGATATTTGATAATGATGTTAAAATTACATGAAAATATGTCCGCCGGAAAATTCAGTAAACTACAATTGATTGTGACTTACGCTACCGTAATGTTTCATGATCCAGCACAATATTCCTGGCCTTCCTGCCCTCAGAGTGAGTTGGTGATGTTTTGGAACAACCGCTTACCCCACCAGGTTTCAAGGTCGAAGGGTTTGAAGTCTTCGAGCACTGGACTTGGTGCTTCATCTTGGTAATAAAGATTGGAGGGTGGGTCCGGAGATGAACTGCCAGATCCTGAAAAAATATATTTTTTTTTAGTTTTTGGCATTAGTGTTAGCATCAACTGCCTTTAGGTAAGTTTAAAAAGTGTTTGGCTAATGGCTTAGCTCTTTTGCCAAAGACAGTGACGTACCTATAACATCTAACATGTCTATAGGTCACGCTTATCACTTATCATCAGAAGAGCCGTATACTTGTTCGCTGTCTTATCACAAAAAAAGTATCTTCACGCCCATGTCCCCGAATATGTAGGCAGGGGCACAACCAGGGTTTGCACGACCAGCCGAAGACACTAAGTCCCACAATGTGATAGGTAACAAGCCTATCGCCAACCGATACATACCCAATCCTGAGCAAAGTTTCTTTTAATTAGAGCATTGGAAAAATCAAATGTTATTTGTTGCCCGACCCGGGAATCTCACCCAGGAACTCATGCAGTCAAGTCCAACACTTGGACCGCTAGACCACAGAGGCGATCAAGGTTAAGTTTGCATTAAGTTACTCGATTAAGATATTCAAAACCTATTATAGGTCATTGACAGTAATGTCGGGGTTTAGGGTATGTGTGTGTGTGTGTGTGTGTGTGTGTGTGTGCGTGCGTGCGTGCGTGCGTGCGTGCGTGTGTGTGTGTGTGTGTGTGTGTGTGACCAATTTCCAACTCCATATTTAAAAACTATACATATTATATTATAATTATACTGAGCATTGAGCAGGAAAATATTTATTTTATGTTACGTCTTACTTGAAACAAGATAAAAGCTATGTATCATGCTGCAAAATTATCTCACATTTGAATAGTTTGTTACACAGTACAGTATTACAAAATACAATGAATCACCCTTATATCAAAAATC
This sequence comes from Calephelis virginiensis, assembly GCA_002245475.1. Taxonomy (NCBI): domain Eukaryota; kingdom Metazoa; phylum Arthropoda; class Insecta; order Lepidoptera; family Riodinidae; genus Calephelis; species Calephelis virginiensis. The sequence goes on along the minus strand of NJDC01021116.1, from coordinate 5,863 downwards.
AGATCAGATATGTGTCACCCTATATCACAGATAGCCTTGCAAGTTTTGTGATTGTAGCGTTTTAGTTGCACATGAAAACCAAAACTTTAAACGCTAATAATATGATTAGCCTTTAAATACAAAAAAAAAAATTAAATAAAAATAAAGGAGATGAGATTTAAATATATCCTGGTGACGTTATGGTGGCAACAATAGGTAAGGCAGTGGTACCAATCCGGGAGTCTCTGCAACACTCTACCACCTAGTAGAATGTCACGGTGTTTGTGACGGTAAGCCTATGCTCGCCTGTAACAAGCTGCCTGGTAGGAAGGCAGAATATGATTTATTCCACAAAAGGGGCCCGGACCAACACGGGATGAATCTAATTCAAGCTCAAAATAGCACACAAACATATAATTTTTGATTACTTAATTTAATTTACTACTTATTAGAAAGTCTAATTCAAGAGACTGATCAAATGAAGTATGATTATGTTATGATATAATTAACATTAATTTTGTTTTTCGATTTTCTAAATGTAGTTAATATGCTTTAATCAAAAGAGTAATCAAAAAAAGTAATTGAAATTACGATTACAAACTAATAATCATTAATTACCGTAACGATTACTTTCTTGATTAATTTCTGTATTCTGTAATCATGATTGAAGATTACAATATGTAATCGCAATCCTTAATCATTAATCTGATTATATTTTGCCCGACTCTGACTACGACCAGCTTCTTTTACGATGGCGCCGAAACTCCTCTCGTCAAGTTAAGAAGTTGGTAGGAGGACGAGTTATGTAGAGCTCTATCACCCAGTTAATTATCAGTTGTTAATATAGTCTTTTTTACCATTTTGCAAACTGCATTGGAAACACACAGATTTACCCTACCGGCATACTTGCAGACGGTCTTGTTTTAACATTTTCAAATACAAATATTAAAAATATATTTTATAATTACCAATAATTGTGGGTGTTGATGGCTCACTTTCTCCATTTGCTGTCTGGGTCCAAGCTGCAAAATGTAGAAAATATTTATTTAAACTTTAGTGTATACAAATGAATTACTATGGCTACAAAAGGCGAACTCAGTCAGTCAGAACTCAGTCTGCCTATAAGGAAATAAGAAATCCAAGCTTTATCATAAAAAAGAAAAAATAATAAAATACATATCTAATATGGATTTTATGGATATTAGTTCATACTTATTCATTACTTAACATACAATATATAAATTTGATAATATAAAATATATAAGTTTATAATGTATATTAAACAATGGATAGATCACATCATATAACCATAAGAACTGTGTCAATGTATAATGTGATTTGGTTACCTGTTTATAGAATGTAAATAATAATATAAATTGAATATATTCCCCATAAAAAAATGGAGATAAATATTTACAGGGAAGCTTCATAGCCCAAGACAATGAAATTAATAATTATTAATTATTCTTTATAAATGGTAAAATAATTGCATACTCCAATGTGGAATATTGGAATGCTTAAATAATTTTGTGACCTCTTTTTAACATATATACATATTCCGTAAATACATATCTTTAATTTAACTTCTATTCAAAAAATGTTTGATTTGAATTTTTTGTTTCATCATCTAAATTGGATTTTAAATTAGCCAAAAATATTTTTGCAGGTAAGCCATATTTTAACTTTTACTTTTAATAAGATTAATAAACATGGAGAAAAGTACTCCAAGGTTCTTTATTACAATGTGATAGTCTATAATATCAAATTAATTTTACACCTACTTTAGTCCATGTTGAATAATAAGATGGTTGCAGTCTTGTTAATGAACATAGACTAAAAAATTAAGAGTCAAGTTAAGTTTATAGTATAATCTGTATCACAGTGTACTAAATTATAATACCAGGTTGAACTTTTGAGTACTTTAGTCTCTAATATTGAGGCAGTCCATGAATAACATTTTCTTTTAACCAAAACAGATGCAGAAATATTTTGATAAATAAACAGAAGTTGTTGATTGTCACAAGAATATACTTGTAACTAATGCTTTGACAAAAAAATTTTTGTCACCATTCAGACATAAAAATAATTCAACATTTTCTTTCATGATATGAGATTCCGCAACTATATATTACTGTCATGACATTTACATTGTCTGTGTGAAAAATTAGATATTAATGTATGCATTACTGTGGAAATATTAATATGTTATTCATATTGCAATACAGTCACATATATAATTATGTGGTTGGTAATAATCATTGTCGACACATCACAGATATTATCAAACACATAATCTACATATTTAAAAACGTCACTGTAACAACATTCATAGCTCTACTTGTGAAATGATCTAACAATTCTGCTATTTTTTTATTGTGTTATTTTGTTCATAGGAAAAAAAAAATAGGTTAAGCCGAACATTAAACTATTCCACGATTCCAAATTCATAGTTTTTAAGAGGATAGCTAGTTGTGTCAATCAACTAGAACATTTTAAATATAAATGGTTCATCAATAAAGAAATAACATGAACTGGTGGATTATGTCATTCTCTAATTTTTGGCATATTGTATTGTCATAGTACCCATTTGGTTTATTTTTTATAATATAGAAAAGAATTGAATAAAACATTTTTTTTTATTCAAAATGAGTATTATTACAATATTTTTTTAATATCAGTATTTTAATATATACAAGTAATTTTATTTAAAAAAAACTTCTCAATATAAACTGTATAGAAAAGAAGTGTCAGAACAATGTTGTTGACATAACTCAAGAAAAATAGCCAATGCTAAAAATAAACTAATTGTAAATTAAAATAAAATACAAATTTATTACATATTAAAAAATATATTGAAATAGGAATTCAAATAACAAATGGTTATCTATTATGGATTCTATATATGACTATATTTAAAGATGAATATGAGCTTTATTAAAGTAGGATAGTGTTGTCATCTAAACTTATAAAATAAAACATGTCCTGGCAGACTGGTTTATCATCACCAAGCAAAAACTGTTAATATGAAACTTTATTTTTGGGCTACTAAATTAAATTATTTTTTATTTATTACTAAAATATTAAAAATGAGTAGACAAATATTTAGGCGTTTCTGGAAATTCAACCCCTAAGGGGGTGAAATAGGGGTTGAAAGTTTATATGAAAGTACTTATTATTGAGCTATAATCAGTAGATATTTTATTGCCACGCGAGCAAAGCCGCAGATAACAACTAGTAACTCAAAACAAAAATATATATGTTAAAAATGAAATGAAACTAACAAATTAATAGTTTAAACTAAATAAAATTTTGTTACATATTAAAAAATAAAATTATTTAAGAATTCAAATAACAAAAGGATATCTGTTGTGGATTCTTAGTTATGTTCAGAGCAGAGTATGATCAGCTATATTAAAGTAAGATAACAAGGCTAATGTTAAGGCCACAGCAAAAGTTTCAGGACTCTATATTCTAAATTAAGTGACTACAATAGTACAGTAAACTAGTAAAACAAATTTAGTAAATTTGATTTTTTCACTAATATGCAATACTTTAACAAAAACTTATTCATGGTATGTAAATTTTGATCTGTATCAGTATCTTTAAGAGGGTTAAGGATTTTTGTATGAAGCCTGGCTTACCTACAGTCCGCCATTTTTTTTTCAAAATTATGTTCACTATTAATTCTTTAAAAAATGGATAGCTAACATCAGTACAAACAAAAAATAATCTGAGACAACAATGTGCAAAGTGTTACATTTCGAAGATATGAGCTGAGAGTAAAGTTGTAACCTTGAATAGTAAAACTTTAGTTGTTTTTTTCTTCTGAATGTGACACTTAACAAGGTTTTTTTTAAGAATATTTTTTATTTTTATTGATATTAGCTATCCATTTTTGAAAGTATTATTAGTGAACGCAATTTTGAAAAAAGAAAACCAAATTGCCGAACAGTAGGTAAGCCAAAATCTTTGTATATTATATTTTGAACCATACAACTAATCCGCTTTTTGCTTACATGTCCGACCCAGAAGAACATGCCTTTTCTTATCACAACACTCACACTTTCAGTTCACAGAACCTCTATAGATTCAATATGTCCGTCTGTCTATTTGTTCATATATCATAGCTATTATATTTTTAATGAACTTTTAACAAGTTTTTAAATCATTTATTGTTACATACATTTACATGTTACTATATTCTTTCAAAGCTCAATACAATTACTATTCAAACAATATTGAGGCTGAGTTTGTGTATTATTTTGGCAGAGTAAGTATAAGATTGACAAAAATGCATCTAATTTTTGAGTATAAATATTCTGATTATTTGTAATGATTTGTAATGATGAATGTAAATGATTATTACTAACATTATTCACATCAATTCAAAAAAAGAAAATTGCTGAATAAACAAATCATTAGTCTGTAATTTAACCTTTATTTTGCAGGTACCTATCATAAATATTAGGATACACACGGTGTGTAAACATTCTCAAGCTGTTAGTCACAGGTTTGGTTGTGTTTTAAGTTTTGGACCTTTTGACTAGGTAACTAAAAATATGCTACGTATTAACATGGTCAAAAAAATGTAATAAGAATAGGTAATAGCAATCATTCCAAGTATCCTCACGATCATATCCCCAAAGAGGTAGGCAGAGGCACAACCAATGCACCTACGACTAGCCGCAGCTACTAAGTCCCACAATGTGATTGGTGTTTGGTTTTGTTTGTACAATTTACTTATTTTAATAAAATCTATATCTAGCAGATCATCAAAAATCTATTTTCAGTAGAGCAAACCATATTCATATTTTTAATTATATGAATAATTTTATAATTATATTAAATAAAAAGAAATCAGACTAAAGTTTTATGTATTTACACTTTTGAAAATTAGATAACACATAATCAGGGGCAAAATAAATACACAATTAGCACACGAAAAACATAACCTCCTAATTGGCATTTGTAGTCGCGTAAAATGTAGGTCAGATTATATTTCCATGCATTTTTTTTATATTTTTACATATTGCCATTAAAAATATACTTACTTTCACTTATAAATTTTATCATTTCTTCATGTTGCGGTGTGATTACACTGTGCTGTATTCTCTGGTGCACTGTCTTTTTACCACTGGAATGGAAAACTGGTTTTGGCATTCTGAAAAACATGCAATAGGTAGATGTTAAATTTCATAGAAAACTATGCCGGTAAATCAGCATTGCTATATAATATGCTTAATCATGATAATCGCAAGCTTTTTTATACGGCAATTACGACCTCCAAGCATAGGTTATATAAAACTGATGAAATTATGAACTTAATGTTATTGCATCACAGTAGTTAAAAAAAAGAACTTACGCTATAACTTCGCCATTGTCGGAGTCAGAAGATTTCCTATTATAGTCTTTACGGCTATCAAGTCTTTCTAAGTTTTGCGAGAGACCTGAAAGTTTAACACTTATTTAATTCTCGTGACCGCATATCTAGGTTATCAATAGACAAATTCTATTGTTTCCCATACAAACCTCTTCGAGTTTTGGCGACAATCTTACTAGGGCCTTTGGAAACTGTATACATTTTACAATTATTTTATTTAGTAGCTAAATATTTAATCACGATTCACAATAAATTTACACCAAACTAAAACTATTGAACCTTGAAGTATCAGACATCAGTGATTGTCAGTGATCATACAGACATGTCACATGGACATTGACGTGTAGTGATTACACAGATGTATAAATGTAAAGTGATTACATATATAACTTTTTAATGGTTTTTGCCAGTGGCGTTACGCTTTGCCATTTAAAGTAACAGCCTATCCCATAGATTTAGTATGTACTAGATAAACAAAGTCAGTTAAAAAGCGAAACCAAAAAA